>JARVZY010011490.1:0-120806 GCA_030686995.1 Artemisia argyi | reverse complement strand
CCTTTTCCTGTTCAATTCACCTGATCTAGAAGTCGTTTTAATTCAGATTTCACATCTCGTTGGGATCTAACGATCCGGGGAAACACTAAACTCACCGGAGTATTGGTTTAGGCTGTTTGACTTGTTGACCATTACTTGGTTGATATTATCTGACTGTTTAAGACCAATCATCATTTCATGGTCAAGGAAGGCATTGTCCTTGGCCATAAAATTTCTAAGAGTGGGATTGAGGTCGACAAAGCTAAAATCGATGCCATTGCTAAACTACCTCCTCCCACGACTGTTAAAGGTGTTCGGAGTTTTCTGGGTCATGCCAGATTTTATCGTAGATTTATCCAAGATTTTGCAAAAATATCTCGGCCAATGACCCGACTTCTTGAAAAAGAAACTCCATTTGTCTTTTCCGATGAGTGCATTGAAGCTTTTCAAAGACTCAAGAAAAAGCTCACTGAGGCACCTATCTTAGTTGCCCTTGACTGGAACCTTCCATTTGAGCTTATGTGCGACGCAAGTGATTTTGCCATAGGTGCGGTCTTGGAGCAACACAAAACCAAGCATTTTCAGCCTATACACTATGCAAGCAAAACTTTGACCGAGGCTCAAGCTCATTACACCATAATAGAAAAAGAATTATTAGCCGTGGTGTATGCTTTCGAGAAATTTCGGCCATACTTGATCTTGTCCAAAAGCATAGTGTATACGGATCACTCGGCTTTAAAATACCTATTTGCTATGCAAGATGTTAAGCCGAGATTGCTCCGATGGGTTCTCCTCCTACAAGAATTTGATATCATCATACGTGATAAAAAGGGAGCTGAGAACCTTGCTGCTGATCACTTGTCCCAATTAGAGAACCCTCATCAAAGTTTTCTCGAGAAACAGGAAATAAATGAAACGTTTCCTCTCGAGACACTTAACGTGGTATCTTTTCGTGGTGATTCGAGTACCCCATGGTTTGCCGATTTTGCAAACTACCATGCGGGGAATTTTCTGGTGAAAGGGATGTCGTCCCAACAAAAGAACAAGTTCTTCAAAGACGTGAAGCATTACTTTTAGGACGACCCCTATTTTTTTAAGATTTGTGCGGATCAAGTCATCCGAAGGTGTGTGTACGGGCAAGAAGCCAATGACATTCTCAAAGCTTGTCACAATGGACCTACCGGGGCACATCATGGCCCGAATTACACCGTGAAGAAGGTGTTTGATTCTAGATTTTATTGGCCTACCATTTACAAAGATGCCCATGACTTGGTCAAATCTTGTGACGCATGTCAACGTCAAGGAAAAATTTTGCAACGAGATGAAATGCCACAAAATATCATCCAAGTTTGCGAAATCTTTGACGTATGGGGCATCAATTTTATGGGCCCGTTCCCGTCCTCACGAGGGAACAAGTACATACTCGTGGCTGTCGACTACTTATCGAAATGGGTTCTCCCCACCAACGATGCCCGAGTGATCCGTATACACTATGCTTAAGTACGGTGTTACTCACCGCCTTACTACCGCGTATCACCCTCAGACAAGTGGCCAATTGGAGGTTTCAAATCGAGGGTTAAAAAGAATTCTTGAAAGGACCGTAGGCGAAAACCGTGCCTCTTGGTCACACAAGTTAGATGACGCACTTTGGGCTTTCCGCACGGCTTACAAAACACCCATCGGGTGTACTCCTTATAAGCTCGTGTATGGGAAAGCGTGTCATCTACCATTGGAGCTCGAGCACAAAGCCTATTGGGCCTTAAAGCATGCCAACTTTGACCTAAAGTCCACGGGTGATCATAGGAAAGTTCAACTCAATGAACTAAATGAGCTTCGTGATCAAGCTTATGAGAACTATTTGATCTACAAAGAGAAAACAAAGAAGATCCACGACTTCAAAATCAAGAACCGCGTTTTCAAAGTTGGTGACCGAGTCCTTCTTTTTAACTCTAGATTGAAGATATTCTCGGGTAAGCTCAAAACCCGCTGGACTGGACCATTCACCATTGCCAAAGTATTCCCTTATGGCACCGTCGAGTTATCTCAAACCGACGGACCAAACTTCAAAGTGAACGGTCGTAGGTTAAAGCATTATTTTGGAGGGGACATACCACCCATGGTTGTCCCAGATCTCCAAAATTTCCCCATAGACCAATGAATTCAGGGTCGAGTCAGGCTAGTGACTCGGTTAACAAAAACACTAGTATTGCATGGGTGACAACCCGTGTTTCTGACTTCTTTCTATTTTCTAATAAATAACGAGAAGGGGGCAACCTCTTCTACATCTTGTGTCTTGTGCTTGTTGTGTATGTTCAAGATTTTCCCGAAGTGTTGAGACTCTCGTGCTCGTATTTTGTCTTTACTCCACTCGAGTTTCATTCATCGGTGCCCAAAGAAGTCTGGTAGCCAAAAATCTTATTGACTAACGTTATCTTTTGGCATAATTAATAAACGGCCTTAGATGTTACGTAGGATCACCCTTTTCCTTTGAAACATTGAGGACAATTTTTAACTTTATTCTGGGGGTATCTTCGATTTGATTTGACTTGCACTTTCATGTGCCGTTTACTCATGCAATCCCGTTTTTCGCGAAAAAATTGAAAAATTTTGAAAAAATCATCAGAAAAGTACCAAAAAAATTGAAAAAATTTGAAAAACTTTCACAAAAATATAGTAAGTTTTGACATCTTGTTTGACTTTCCACTGGGTAGAGTAGGAATAGAAATTTTTACCTGACCGGGCATTGAGCCCTAGCTGTTCCCTTAACTCTGTGAGGCTAAGCGTTCGCGAATCTCATTTCTTGAGGTGGTGACCATCCGATTATTAGATCAATTGACTAATCGCGCCAGCGAGCTAGTGTATGACTTGGTGACCATCCGTTATGCAAATAACGCGCCAGCGAGCCAAGAAGTGAACTAGTGACCATCCGTTAGTTGAAGCGTCGAAATATTCGTGCCAGCGAGCTACTAATATAGAGTTTGTTTAGAAGTTAGATGCTAAACGTGGAGTAGTTGGTTCTCTTTTGAGCTCATCGTAGGTACATTTGGCTTTTTGCTCCCACAAAATTGTCTCACCTTATATATCTGTGAAAGAATAATTAAAGACATTATATTCTGACGAAACTTAGTTCTTTATCTTCTTAAGAGAATCCTTGTTTTAAAGTTGGGTACACATCAAGGTCGTGTAATAAATTCCATGAGCTGCAATTCTAAAAACGGGACTTTCAACCTCTTTTCATAAATATGTGAGGTCTTGATCTAAAACCTTTGGGTCCTCATTTCAGGAACGTCTAGAGTGAAAATACCCCATGATATGTAGGAAAAGTTATGTCATCAAAAAAAATAAAAAAAAAAATAAAAATGAATAAATAAAAAATAAAAATGAATGAATAAGAGTGATTAGTGCTTAAGTATTAGACAAAAGTTGATGGCGTGTGAGGTGTATGTGAAGGGTCCTAGGCCAGATACATGAGGTGCACGTGTATTTCTCCTCAACTAATGTCTATGAGTCTGTATGTATCCCTATTCTTTGATGTGGACCTCAATTTTAAAGCAGCAATTCTCAAGAAAAGATAGAAAACTACTCAGCATCTTAATATGGTATCTTTATCGGAATAAAAAATATCGAAACGAGAAAATATGAAGAAATTCATCTCTCCCCAAAAATAAAATAAATAGAGAAAAATAGGAAAATGGGAGCCAGAAGTTATTACACAAGTAACTTCCATGAGTATTGTTAGCATCTAACTTGTAATTAAGCTATGACTTCATTTTTACGTTTAGCATGGGAACTCGTGAAAAATCAGGGACGATGAATTCTATCTTTATGGACACCTTTCTATGAGCTGTGTTTCTTACTCTGTGACCCTAAACGTTATTGAAAGATAATGAAAGTCAACATCCCGTCACATAATAAGTGGAAAAAGTACATAAATATTAGTGTAGGAAATAAAAAGGAAAAACGGGGCACTCTCAAGAATAAATGATTTTTGTACTCTCTTTTGAACATTTTGCTACTTCTTCAACATTAGTAAAAAGAGTTTTGAAAGTTATTTATCTCGTAGAGCGTGAATTGATCCCATTGCGTGAGGACATGACAATACCTTAGTCTGGGGGATTTTGGTGTGTGCTTATTCACACACCTTTTTCTTACCAAATTAAGACCAAAACGACCAAAAACTAACCAAAAATGCCAAAGATATTGTGTTTTTGTGTTTGTGATCGTGCAGGGACGGATATTACAAAAAACAGGCATAATTGAGGCCAAAAAGATAAAAACGAGCACGAGATTTAGAAAATTGTCAAAAGCCGGAGCTTGGATGAGAAACGGGAGATAATAGAGCATTACCGGATCGACTCGACACAAAATGAGCTTATATCGAAGAAAATGACAAAAAGTCAAAGTCAATCTCGGCGATGTGGCATTGAGGGGAGTGTGGAGAACCAAACCCGAAAATCGTAATCACCTTTTTACCCTTAACCATAACCCAAAATTACCAAATTACCCTTTTTACCTCGAAAGCTTAAATGCAAAATCATTTTCAAAACCTTAAACGGTTTCCAAAATAAATCACCAAAAACATTTTGTCATAAAACTTTTTATTAAGTGTTTTGTAAATTTTATTATTATTATTATTATTATTATTATTATTATTATTATTATTATTATTATTATTATTATTATTATTATTATTATTATTATTATTATTATTATTACTTATATTAGTATTATTAAAAAAATTATTTTTATTGTTTCTATTATTAAAAAAAAAAATCTTAAAATTTGTTTTTGCATACACTACTAATTCTAACCTTAGCCTGCCAAACTCACCCAACCCACTCCTCACCACCTTTGCCCATATCCTACACTCTTTTACAAACCCAACACTAAACTTTACCTAACCCAACTCACCAACCCAAAACCCACACCAAACATAATAAAACAAACAACCTCGTTTTAACCTTTTAACCATACCACCTAGTCAAACACTCAACCCTTCTCCTTCCTTCCTATTACCTGCCAAACAAAACCCCCCATCTTCCCTGTTTTAAACCTACAATACGCCACCCATTGCATCAAAAGCTCCCAATGGGGCAACCCAAGAAGAATATCACTGATACGTGGGAATTGCACCAGGCTTGACCTCTCAAGGGATCTTAAGAAGCTTACAACCCCCACCAAGCAGTGTACCTGATCGTTGTAGTATAGTATAGTGACAAGTACCGGGGGATTGATCGTTCAGCTAGGAATAGTGTCGCTAGGATTAGAAAACCTAAATACTAGTTCTAAAGATGAGGGATGATTATTTTTGTATTTTTTTATATTTTTTTTAGAAAGCAAGTAAAAATCTCGGGGTTGAAGGATTTGGGCGGAATTAGTTGCTAGTCAACTAACGCAATACTAAAGATGCAATCAAAATTAAATACTAGAAATGAAAATAAACTAAATTAACTAAGGTTGTGAGCAATAAGTGGAGAAAATGTGTTTACTTAGATTTCACTACTCCCTAGATATCTTTTACACGTTAATTACTTGTTATAGTTGCGTGATGACGGATTGTATTCCTTAATACCATTCATGGGGTGGCGCACTTAATTCCCCAATCCTATGAGTGCCTACTTCACTCCTATGTCGAGCCGGCTAAGAAGCTCCTAACATGGGATCATTAGAATTTACTCATGCATTAAATACAACCAATAAAACCTAGTCCACGTCAGTTCATGTTTCCTAAGACGTTCAAGCATGTTACCATTTGGAGATCTGCCAGTTTTCTTAAGCCTAACATCGAAATCATTCATCCAATACAACCATAAACAAGTAATCAACGCATAATTAACATCTAGGTTTCATTAGATCCAAGCAAACACAAGATAGATCTAGCCTAGCATGGTAGAATTAAGACAAGAACAAGATATAGACAACCAACACATAGACATATTTATTGAATTAAAAGAATACTTATCTCAATTACACATGAAAGGGATCAAGGGCTGAGAACCCTTGAAAAACCTGTAAAATTCGTACCAAGTTCGTACTTAGGGTTTCTCCAAAACTTCTCTCTTTTTAATGTGAAAATTAGAAAACTATATATAGGAAACAGGGTCTGACGGCGTCAAGAACAAATTTGTGACGCCGTCATCTCGCCGCCAAAATACTTCTCGGACTGCCTTGATCTACTTTTGACGCCGTCATGTGTTATGTGTTTCCAGGCCGTCATGCATTTTACTCTTGACGCCCTACTTCATGACGCCGTCAATTCTGTACTGGGTCGTCATGGAAATTACTCTTGACGCCGTCAGAAATTCCCTCTTGACGCCGTCACCTACTGTTCCCAGCAAGGAAAATTAAGACTTTGGCGTTTTCTTCACTTTTATGATCTAAAAACGTCTGAATTGCTTCCTTTTCCAGATTTCTCTCCCAAAGTACCTAAAATCACAAAAGGAACGATTTAGGGCAATATTTGATCAAATAAATTCGAGTTCGGGCTTAAATGACCCCCTAAAAGTGGTTCATTTTTCGCCTCATCATATACCCTTGCACTTGAGATTTGCTTGTCCTCAAGCAAATGCGCTTTTATTCTACTCAAAATATAAGTTAGGTGTCATTTAACACTAATATAAAAGTAATTACAACAAATAATTGTTCCACTAAAGACCAAAGACAAGCACGGACGTCATACACTAGCACCTCACAAATAGTGTTTAGATACTCACATCTCTCGGGTGTAATAAAGTATAAATTATAATATGGAAACGGAAGATATCTCTCACTACCTGTCATAGCAAAATAGATTACCATAGGTTTGGGAAAGGATCAAACCTCCACCACATGGCGTAAGCACCTAGGATAAACTATCAAAGAGGTCTTTTAAAGGATTGTAACATTAGGTGTAGGGATATGAAATACACGATTTTGTTGGATAAAGGAAGTTTTACTAGTGGCGAGCTAACAATCTTGGTTAATTACATGTACAATATGGCGTTGCTAAGCCAAGACTAGACTCGACTTAAGCTAATAAATGAAAAATAACAAAAACATAAAATGAACATAGAATAAAAAGGGATGGTAGTCCGTATGTTTTTTTCTCTTTTTCTTTTTCTATATATATATATATATATATATTTTTTTTTTTTTTGCATACACTCTTACCCTACCATCCAAAATAATACATCATAGGGAATGAACATTCCCCTTACACTTGAATTTTTACATACTTTACAATAAACTAATCTAATGACTCGAATTAAGAAAATCAAAACACTTGGAGTACTTTTAAGATTAACGCACATATGGGGGTAATATATGATGTTCTTCCCCATTACTCCATAAAATAAGTATTTTACCCATGAGTCCCAATCGTCCCAAAATAATATGTACAAGGATATGACTCGACTTAGCAACCATGTAATCAATTAGATAGTTAACTTAGGGTTTAACAAATAACAATAATGCACTAAAAATGAGTGCATACAAGGAAGGCTAAGGAGATTTGGTTGTACATTTAAGTGGGGTGTAACAAATTCTTCCTTTAAGTAAAATGCTTAAAGTTAGAAACGAAAAGATAGGCTCGGAGGGATGTACTAGGAGTTTCGTGTACTAAAAATGAGTACAACGCTAAGGTGTGGGAAAAATTAATTGACTTAACTAGCCAAGTAATATGACTTAAATGGTCAAGTAATTATGATACGGGTTTAACATAAGGGTGATCCAAATGCCTCTTATCATGTAGTAAATCCTACTACACGAATGTAGTCTCACTAGCGCTCTCGGGATGCATCACTAACGCAAGTTCTAGAATCTAAATGCTACCGGTACACTCATAAGCACTAATAATAAATGTTTTTCCTATCAAATCTAAAGGCGAACCTCACATATTTGGGTGGAAAATTTTTCTGAATATACGGTTATGTGCTAGTCATACAATCTCCTATCCATGAGACGCTTGCTATGGCTAAAGTTTCACTCCTAAATGTTGTAAAAAAATTTAAATTTGGCGCTAAAATTATACAAATAAGTGTTTCTCATAGTTTTATTACACATCTACCATTAAGCAAAACAAACTCAAGCGAAAGTGCATATGTAAGGTATCATCATTTTACCCTCCCCTTACACTTAAGATGAACATTGTCTCCAATGTTCAAGTAAAGAATGTAAAAGTGAAATAAGTAAAAAGAATGAAATCAAATTCTCCCCTGATTCGCTCGGTATGGATAATAAGTTGACCAGGTTAAATCTTCCTCCAAGAAAATGAACAATCAAAGCTTCCCTTCCAGAATATAAATCATCTTCTTGTCATACATAACCTGTGAATCCTGAGAAAATAGACAAGACAACCTCGCATAAAATCAGCGGCAACCTATATAAGTTACTAAATCCTAGAAAACAAAATAAGATATAATGCTTGTGGAATGAAGTTTGCAGATTTATTGGAGATTATAAAACTTAATAATTCACAAAAACCATAAGACTTCGTTAGAAAAACAAAACTGGTAAAATTTCCAGATTTTTACACGTGACGCCGTCAAGAGTTAACTCGTGACGCCGTCAGAAGTGACCTGCAGAAATTCTTATGTTAAGTTTCCGGAAAATTTCTGGAAAAAATTGGTCCTACTTCTTGGAAAATCCTACAAAACTTCATTATGACTCGATACAAGCATTTGACTCTAACAAATACGAATACACATGTTCATTTAATATTGTGGAGAATCATGATCGGTTTGTTTCTTAAAACATATTTGGGGTTTCCCCTTACACTTATATTTTGCAAAAATACTTTTAGGTGGAGTTAAGACTAGGCCAAAACAACAAAGTAAAGTATTTCCACTATTTATTTGAGAAACATGATCTACCAACAATAGAAATAAAGCATGCATACGGAAGCAAATAACAAACAATCAAAATAAAATCACACAAAACATGGGTTGCCTCCCAAGAAGCGCTTTTCTTTATTTACGAGTCTTGTAGCTAGACTCAAGGTCATGGGTTAACGTGTATCGCTTATGCTCACATAACCAAGTGTGAGCCATCTAATAGTCGCCTCATCTTTCTTATAATCATCTCCTAACTCTAAGCATCCGCGATAGTATCTTTTATTCTTCTCATGAGTATACTTAAGTCCTTTTCTCTTATAATTTTCACTTAACATTTCTATGGGCGGATACCTACTACACTTTTCCATGGAAAAATCCTTGAACCTAGGGTGTGTGCGGGGCATTTGATAGACAAAATCTTCATCCCCATCCGAGAATGTAATTAACCCTTCTATGAGTTTTTCATCGAGGTTGGTCAACTGTTTGAAAGGTTTTCCAAACACAACTTGGGTCAACTTATCATCAATAAACTCTCCTAGATTCTCCATAACCATGAACTCAACAAGATAAACCAAGCTTCCTACAAACACATGCAATGGTATTGCCCTAGCAATAATGTTTTCTCCTTTGTATTCTAACTCATCTACCATGATTTTATTGTATTCATTACGCGAGATTATGTTCATTGGAAGAGATGAGTTAAGATAGGCGTTAAAGCTCTTGAATCCGATCTTATAAGGAAATTGCATGTTAAATGAACTATCACACTCAATCCTGGTTCTAGGGTCGACATACCTAAGAGGGTTTATTTCTTCCTCCATCCTATTCTCATTAATCACATCACCATCATCAAGATCCTCGTCGGAGTCTGAATAGTAAAAGGGACTAGCCCTACGGTCATCATCATGATCAGACTCCTCTAACTCAGAATATTGTCAAAGTGGTGGTTGGGCGAGAGGTTAGGTGGGTTCTCATTCACCACTAAAGGGAGTGGGGCGGGCATTTGGAAAATCCTACGACGAAAAATACGAATAACAGGAATCAAACGATCAATGTTATTGTTATTCATCGAAATAGTTTATGAACAAAGGACACAAAGAAATAAGATAGACTAAAGAAAACCTAAAAATAAAAATAAAATCTTACTAGAAAGGAATCTAGCAAGTAGACCTAATAAAAAGAGATTCTAACTTAGAAAATAACTATTCCCGGGCTGAGGCGCCAAAAACTTGATAGCGCCGCACTCTTTTGCGAAAGTTTAGGAACAAATGTAAAGATAGACAATCCCCGGCAGCGGCGCCAAAAACTTGATACGTGGGAATCGCACCAGGCTTTACCTCTCAAGGGATCTTGAGAAGCTTACAACCCCCACCAGGCAGTGTACCTGATCGTTGTAGTATAGTATAGTGACAAGTACCGGGGGATTGATCGTTCAGCTAGGAATAGTGTCGCTAGGATTAGAAAACCTAAATACTAGTTCTAAAGATGAGGGATGATTATTTTTGTATTTTTTTATATTTTTTTAGAAAGCAAGTAAAAATCTCGGGGTTGAAGGATTTGGGCGGAATTAGTTGCTAGTCAACTAACCCAATACTAAAGATGCAATCAAAATTAAATACTAGAAATGAAAATAAACTAAATTAACTAAGGTTGTGAGCAATAAGTGGAGAAAATGTGTTTACTTAGATTTCACTACTCCCTAGATATCTTTTACACGTTAATTACTTGTTATAGTTGCGTGGATGACGGATTGTATTCCTTAATACCATTCATGGGGTGGCGCACTTAATTCTCCAATCCTATGAGTGCCTACTTCACTCCTATGTCGAGCCGGCTAAGAAGCTCCTAACATGGGATCATTAGAATTTACTCATGCATTAAATACAACCAATAAAACCTAGTGCACGTCGGTTCATGTTTCCTAAGACGTTCAAGCATGTTACCATTTGGAGATCTGCCAGTTTTCTTAAGCCTAACATCGAAATCATTCATCCAATACAACCATAAACAAGTAATCAACGCATAACTAACATCTAGGTTTCATTAGATCCAAGCAAACACAAGATAGATCTAGCCTAGCATGGTAGAATTAAGACAAGAACAAGATATAGACAACTAACACATTGACATATTGATTGAATTAAAAGAATACTTATCTCAATTACACATGAAAGGGATCAAGGGCTGAGAACCCTTGAAAAACCTGTAAAATTCGTACCAAGTTCGTACTTAGGGTTTCTCCAAAACTTCTCTCTTTTTAATGTGAAAATTAGAAAACTATATATAGGAAATAGGGTCTGACGGCGTCAAGAACAAATTTTTGACGTCGTCATCTCGCCGCCAAAATACTTCTCGGGCTGCCTTGATCTACTTTTGACGCCGTCATGTGTTATGTGTTTCGAGGCCGTCATGCATTTTACTCTTGACGCCCTACTTCGTGACGCCGTCAATTCTGTACTGGGTCGTCATGGAAATTACTCTTGACGCCGTCAGAAATTCCTTCTTGACGCCGTCACCTACTGTTCCCAGCAAGGAAAATTAAGACTTTGGCGTTTTCTTCACTTTTATGCTCTAAAAACGTCCGAATTGCTTCCTTTTCCAGATTTCTCTCCCAGAGTACCTAAAATCACAAAAGGAACGATTTAGGGCAATATTTGATCAGATAAATTCGAATTTGGGCTTAAATGACCCCCTAAAAGTGGTTCATTTTTCGCCTCATCAATCACTCATTTTGAAGCTTAAATGGTCAAATTACATGCTGGCAATCCTCCTATATCCACAATTGATCCATGGGTGAGAATTAAAGAAGTAAGCACCAAGATGATTGGATGGCTTAGATTTGTTTGGAGAAAGCACAAGGACCAGCTCATCTCACTTTTACCTCATAGAGAAAACACAACAGATATGGACAAGAGGAGAAGCAAGTGAAACCCTAAATCTAGATTAGTATAAATGGATTACTTGTATGCCATATGGAGGCAGTAGGTTTAATTTTAATTCTAGTCTTTAACCTTTATTTTCAGTTTTCAAAGCTTATTACAAATTCCTTGTACTCAATTTTTAGGTTAATACAATTCAAGTTTCTTTTAAAAAGTGCTTATTAGCTTTAATTACTGCTTATTATTGACTTGTTATTACTTATCATTGTTAGAATCCCTTTTTCAACTTGTGTCTTTTAGTCCTGTTACAAAAATCAGTTTGTTAAAAGCTAAATACCATAGCAGACCCCATATGGGGGTGTTTGGCACAAGCCTATTTTCTCTAAAAAAAACAGTTTTAACCTTCTCAAAACTTAGATTAGTTTTAGTAAATAGTTTTTAGTAGTTTTCACTCAAAGTTTTCCATTCCCAATTAGTTTTAAAGGTTTCAAGTTGTTTACCAACAATTCCAAGTTAAAAACTGTTTTATTAGTTTCTAGGGTAGGATTTAGGTTCAGCCAGTTTAGTTGCTTCCTACATGCTTCAAATGGGTTTGTATTCTTGTTAGAATCTGGTATGCACACTTTATTAGTCAAAACTGCAATTTTTACCCATTTACTTCACTGCTCCATCAGTTACCAAGTTAGCCCACAACCCCTTAGGAGTCCATTTTTAATTTCTTCATTTTTGAACCATTTGCTCTGAAAATTGATTTGCAACTTATTTTCCAGCTTGCTCACAAGCTGGTATTTTTAGTTTATTTTTGTGATTTTTTTCTAGTCAGCTTATTAGGACCCAAAAGTAGCCCATCTAGGCCTGTTTTCCCCATAAGCTGCCTTTGGTTCTTTTGCCTTTTTGTGCTTTTTAGCTTATGATAATTGCTTATTCTGTCCCCTTAGAACTGATTAGGTTTCCCTTAGCAGCCTTTTACTTATTTCCCTCCCCCTAGATCAGCCCTTCAAACTGTTTCAGCATCAGCCCCAAACTTCCCTTTTTAACTTAAGTTTTAGGCAAATTATTAGAAATTGGATTAGGTTTTTGATATGCAAGTGACCAGTAGTATTAAGTCTAGGTAAATTAGCTTATTTTTCACTTAGGAGCTTATTTAGTAGCTTAATTTTAAGCCTGCAAGCTCACCCCCCTCTACAGCCTAGTGTCCCAATTAGCCTTAGCTAGCTAATTTTGATCTCCTTATTAGCAGCTTTTAACCCCTGAGTATTTGGTCCTTAGATTTACTGGAAGCTTGTGTTGATGACAATATTTTTACTTTATTTTTTATAATTTTCTTTGACAGCTTTTTGCACCCTCAAATATGCCCTGTTGGACTGTTTTTGGTGTTTTACGTTTTTGTTTGGTAGCTTATTTTCTGCTTGAACATTGCCATTAGGGCTGTTGTGCTCAGCCTTGGCTTGTGGCTTGACTGTTGATTATATCGCCTGAGTTTATGTTTGTTAGGATATGCTTAGTCTCGCCCTTGGCTTTTGCGTATTTGTTTGTGTTTGTTGGCTGCTATATCTCAAAAAGCTCACTTGACCCTTCAACCACCATCTGTTTGAATTGACAACTTGCATCAGCTTATTAAAAGCTCTTCAGTAAAATCTTCTTCACAAAAGTTGTGTTGTTTTGTTGTTATAGTGTCGTGTAAAAAGGAAAATTGAAAAAAAAAATAGTTTTGAAAAAAGGTGATAAGTGGGATTCGAACTTGAGTCCCCAGGTTAGCAACACAGACCACAAACAACACCTCCCCACCACCTGAGCTCCTTAGTTGTTTTTGTTATTGTTTTCCCAGTTTAGTATTTAGTACCATTATCTATTTTGCTTACTTTAAACATTTCAGCTTTTATAATTGCTTATTATGTGCTTATCTTAACTGCTTATCCCAAGTTTTTATTTTTCCTTCATTCTTATTAGTATATTAGACTTTTCTAAAACAATTCATAATTTTTCAAATTGTTTTACTATTTTTATAGCATTTATTTAGTTTTTAATTCATTAAAAAATATATAAAAGCCATAAAAATATTTTTCTTTTTTTCAAAAATTTTCTTTTAACATTAGAAAGTAGAAAAATTAATTTCATGCCCGTAGGACTAGTGTAGCATTAAAGTCACTTTTTTATTTTGCGCACTCGCGTTTTTCTTAAATAACTTTTGCGTTTTTTGTTTAGCTTGCGTTTTAGGATTTCCCGAATTCCCTATTATGTTTCCCGTAGTATCTTAGGTAGTTTTAAGTATTCCTTAGCATCCCCTTGTTTATATTCCCATTTAGGTTGCGTTTATTTCAATTTTCGTTCGTTAATTGTTAATCCTCGCAACTTTAACGTTCCACAATACCAAATAATCTCTCAATCATCCATACAAGCATTTTAATCTCTAAATCTCACACGATATCGCCCATTCACACCTTGTTGGGACACGACCCGGGTACTCACTTACCCGATATCACATATATATATTGTATTCACGAGTTTTTGCAAGTCTCCCTTTTCCTAAAGGTTGATTGGTAAATTCCACTCACGTCTACTTTGTATTAATTTGATACGCACTCAAAAACGCTACCAATAGCTCAACATTTGGGTAATGGAGTTGTGGCAGCAGGAGGCACAAGGATTTGCTATGGGCACTTAGTGACTAGGATTGCAAAGAGCATGGGGCTATTTAATGTGGAAGAGATGGAATTACTTGGTGATCCTTTGATCTGCAATCCTGTTGACACGAGAAGTTTTGGTCATCTAAGGGATAAGAAGAATGGGAAGCTTAAAGATATACCAGAGGTGATAGAGGCTGAGCCTCTCAATGAATGGTAGAAGAGCAGGAGTGAAGACCAACGTCAGGAGTGAAGACCATCGTACATGGATGGGAAGTACGGCGGGGTTGGTTTGGTTGTTTGTTTGATTGTTGACCAGGCTGTTGGTTAAAATTTAAGACAATTTTATGGAAAACTAGAGGGGGGGGGTTTGAATAGATTTACTTCTTTTTAATTTTATTATGAAAACTTGGTTTAGTTTTAAAACCTTGTTTACTTTTAAAACTTTGATTCGATCTTATGTGAACTCAAATCTTGAACAATATGAACAACTGTATATAAGTCTGAGAAATAATAATGATGTAAGCTAAGTATGTGAAATCAACACATGCATAATATAAACAATTATAGCTATATATGAGAGATAAGTAAGCAAGCTAAGTAATAAGTTAGAGATGGAAAGATCAAACTGCGAGACAAAGGATTTATAGTAGTTCGGCTACAAGGACACCTTCCTTGCCCTACTCCACTCCCCGAGTCACCTACTCGAGAGTTTTCTTCACTATGTCAACAAGCTCCCTTATGGCGGAGAAACCTTACACACCTTTGCTTACACCGTTTAACAACACCAAGCAAAATGTCGGGTTCTAACTGTAGCTAGAACCAATCTCACTACTCTTCACAACTTCTCACGACTACTACACAACTTGTACACACCACAACTACTACATGACTTCTCACAACTTCACTACTTCTTCTTCACAACACTACTTCTTCTTCACTACTTCTCTTCACTACTAACACACCTAAATTTACCTATTACAAACACTCTACACCTTTACAAATAATTTACACAGCTACAAGATTATATTCACAAATCTACAATACTTCTTAACTTGATTTTGAGGAGTATTCTTCTCTTGCACTTTGAGTGATGAAGGATTGAATCACTTGAAACAAAGACTTATAATCTTATGATCAAAGGATTTAGAAGGATGTTTAGAAAGGATTGGGACTGAAAATTTTCGTGCAGCAGGTGAGGAAAAATTGCAGAAATGAACCAGTATTTATAGGCAAACAATCCTGGCCACAGGAGCGTGCCGGCCCCCTTAAATGGTGGTGGCCGGCCCCCTTAATTATTAAGGGGGCGCCCTATAATTAAGGGGTCCGCCCTCCTGTAATGGCCAGATTCTTTGTCTTTTTCTGATGAAAGTTTTTTTGGTGAAAATCTAACTGATTTTGGTTAAAATTTTGAATTCATATATTTGTTATGAATTAAACATTTTCCTTTAATTACCAAAAGTGTTTTTTTAATATATAAAATATTTATAACATTTTATAAAAAATTTAGTGTCTAAATAAAAATCCCTTTGATTATAAAATGTATTAGACATTTGTTTATTCATACCTTAAGTGATTTAGTTGGATGGAATGATATTTGTAACTAAATAGCTTGCTTACGGATGAAGCGAAAAGTGTACTGCTTTTGGGGGTCATTTAAGCCTTAAGTCTAGATTATTTGATCAAATATTGACCTAAATCGTTCCTTTTGTCATTTTAGGTACTTTTGAGAATAAATTTACAAAAGGAAGCATTTTGAACATTTTTGGAGCGAAAAAGTGAAGAAAACGATAAAGTCTCAAAATCATGCTGAAAATTGCACATGACGGCGTCACAGGTTGCTAGTGACGGCGTCATGACTTGACAAAGAGGAGGATAAATCAATTACACGTGACGCGCCATAATGTTTTCTAAAGAGTTCGTGACGGCGTTACGTTATAGAATGCTAAGGCCGTCACGTATAACCCAAAGAGAGATGGCCCAGAGTCCATAAAGAGTGACGGCGTCAAAAGTAGATCTAGGCAATACGAGTATTATTTTGGCGGCGAGTTGACGGCGTCACACCTATCTCTTGACGCCGTCAGGACACAAAATCTATATATGGTTTCCTAGTTTTCATTCATTGTGTGCAACTTTGAAGGGAGTAAACCCTTGACGAATTTTACAGATATTTTGAGGGTTTCAAACCCTTGTTTCATCCATGCTTAATTGAAGATAAGTCTTTCATCAAGTCATTCAATATGTCTATGTGTTGTTTGATTATATCTTACGCTTGTCTTTTCTTTAACATGCTAAGCTAGGTTTTCTTTATGTTTGCTTAGATGTAATGAAACTTAGATAATGATTATGGGTTCGTTGTTTGTTTATAATTGTTGTGAATGAATGAATTCGATGTTAGGCTTAAGAAAACTGACAGACTTCCAATTGGTAACTTGCTTGAACGTCTTAAGAAACATGATCGGAGGTACTACGATATATTGGTTGTATTTAATGCGTAGGTAACTACTAATGAGGCCATGTTAGGAGCTAGTAGTAGGCTCGACATAGGAAGAGGTAGAAGCTTATAGAGTTAGGGAAGATAGTACACGGATCTACGAATGGTATTAAGGAATATAACCCATCATCCATGCAATTGTAACAAACTAATCAACCTGTAAAAGATAGCTAGGGAGTAGTGAAATCTAAGTAAACACATTTTCTCTCATTATTGTTTTCACCATAATTTAATTTAAATTTAGTTTATTTTATTTTGATTGCATCTTTAGTTGTTTGGGTTAGTTGATTAGCAACTAATTCCGCCCACTCCTTCCAAAACCGAGATTTTACTTGCTTTCATTTAAAATATAAAAATACAAAAAGAATCATCCCTCACCTCTATACCTAGTTTAATTGAATTTTAACCCTAGAGAAAACTATTCTTTAAGTTGAACGATCAATCCCCCGGTACTTGTCACTATATTATACTACAACGGTCAGGTACACTTCCTGGTGGGGATTGCAAGCTTCTCAAGATCCCTTGAGAGGTAAAACCTTTTGCGAGGGCGCAATTCTACGCATATCAAGTTTTTGGCGCCGCAGCCCGGGGAATAGTTATTGTCTAGGTTAAAATTTCTTTTTATTAGGTCTACTTGCTAGATTCCTTTCTAGTAAGATTTTTATTTTATTTTTTATAGGTTTCTTTAGTCTATCTTTTTCTTCGTTCCTTTGTTCGTAACCTTTGCCATCCGCCATCATGGAAGGTGGTAATCTCTTTGATCCCATCAACCCACCACAACAAAACTATCCACAAAACCCACCACAACCAAACCAACCTCCTAGACCCCGAACTTTAGGAGAGTACTCCCGTCCTGGCCACCAAGGCTATCGAAACACCATTGAGTTCACTCAAGGAGCCAATGTGTCTCCCTTGCGATCCGACACCATCCGGTTGGTTCAAAGCGGATGTGCATTCCATGGACTTCGTTCCGAAGATCCTAATCAACATCTCAAGGATTTCCTCAAAATCGTAGATTCAATAGACCTTGATGTTGGAACTCGAGAGACGACCCGATTGCGTCTCTTCCAATTCTCTCTATGTGACCAAGCTAGTCAATGGCTTGAGCGTTTACCCGCGGGATCCATCACCTCTTGGGATGATCTCACCACTCGTTTCCTTGCTCAATTTTTCCCACCGGGGAGAACCACTGAGCTTAGAAATGATATCTTGATGTTCCAACAACGTCAAGGTGAAACTCTCTATGAAGCATGCACTCGTTTCAAGGACTTACTCTAAAAAGTCCGTCATCATGGCATAGATCTTTAGCTCCAAGTCCAAATTTTCTATGACCATATCGATCTCTCCATAAGGCGAACCATTGACCAATCGGCCGGTGGCAAGCTTCATGATCTAAGTGCGGAAGAATCATAAGAACTCATAGAAGATCTTGCTCTCTATGACAAAGAAAGTTGGAATGATCCCCGTGATTTGAACAAAACGGTCAAGGCAATATCTTTGCCTTCAAATAATTCAAGCACTCCCGACCGTAGGATCATGGAACTTAAAGACCAAGTCAAGTTTCTCATGAAATCCTATGAAGCTCCTATACCTTCAAGCCAAGTGAACAAAAACACTTCTTCGTGCGAATTATGTAGTGGTCCCCATGACACTCGTGATTGCATGGAACTCCCCGAACAAGTTTTCGCGGATTACGCATCCTCGCGTACCGATGGAGCGGGAGACAAGTGGTACAACTTTCAAACCCGAGCAAAATCCTTACGGTGATTCATACAACCCCTCTTGGAAAAATCACCCGAACCTTAGGTGGAAACAAAGCCAAAACATGCCCCAAAACAATTCTTCCACTCCACCTAATCGTTATCAACCAAACGGTCCGCCCTCTAACCGTACTTTCAACAACAATCCTTCCAACAACTATGGTAGTACCAATAATCTTGAAGGATTGATGTCCAAATTTATGGCATCTGAAGAAGCTCGCGTAGCTAAGTTTGAATCCGAATTTAATTAACAACAAGTGAAGATGACCAATAAAATTGACAACTTGTTGAAAGCTCTCAACAATCAAGTGCTAACTACACCAAAGAAGGACACTAGGGACACTAGTAGCGGAACCCAAATTAAGGACCCCTCATCATCTAAACACGTCCACTTTGTCAATGTAGTTACTATTAAACCAGTCGATAATAATAGGGAAGAAAGTGATATGGATGAGATTAAGGAAGTTATGGAGAAAAAGTTGAGGAAGTAGAAAATGTATAGGAATACTTTGATAGGTTACCTACCAAGGAAGAACGGGAATACCATAAGGATCTATTCGATGACCCTGAGACACCATACGTCCTTGGTTCACCAATCATCAATGCGAGTGATCCCTCTAACATCAACATATCATGCAACATTGGGCATATGCATGTATGGAAAGCCTACATCGATCTTAGATCTCCCATAAACATTATGACTAGGACCCATTACAATTAGGTAATGAAGAAGAAACTTGGATATAGGATGATGCCCAACACAAGTTGGATGAGTAACTTTGTGGGAAGAGTGAAAGGATTGCACGTCTTTGTAGGAAACTTCACTTATGTTACCGATTTTGTGATTGTAGAAGATATTCGTCCGGTAATAGATGGTTGCCTAAGTCAAGTAGTGTTCGGAATGCCGTTTGTTGAGGCTTCTAAGATGAATTATGACCATTCTCTAGGGATAGTTAGATTCAAGGATGAGAGCGATGAGATAGCTTACCAAATGCCCTATAAGATTGAACAATTTCATCTTTTATTAAACATCGAAAAAGAACACAAGCAAGCGGTCTACTATATGAATGATGAGGATAGACGTCAAGGAGTAGACTATGTTGTGAATAAAATATTTGGTTTTTACAAAGAATGCTTACAACTAGGTCTGGAATACAAAACTAAAATCGAAGATGACCTAGGAACCGGAACCAATGACGAGGTCACGTAATAACCCATGACCTTGAGTCTAGCTACAAGACTCGTAAATAAAGAAAAGCGCTTCTTGGGAGGCAACCCATGTTTTATTTGTTTGATTGTTTGTTTGTTTGATTTTATTTATTTCCGTATGCATGCTTTATTTTTATAGTTTGTGAATCATGTTTCATAATAAATTGTGAAAATGCTTTACCTTGTTGTTTGCCTTAACTTCATAAAAAGGTATTTCGCAAAAGACAAGTGTAAAGTAAACCTAAATTTGTTTTTAAGAACGGGAATTGGACATGAACCACAACAATCTTAAATGAAAATGTATGTTAGTATTTGTTTGAGTCAAATGCTTTTATCGAGTCATAATGATGTTTTGCAGGACTTTCCAGGAATTAAGGCGTAAGTTTTTCCAGAAACTTAACATAAGATTTCTGTCAGAACACTCTGACGACGTCTGGATCATAACCTGACGGCGTCAAGTGTAAAAAAAATTCTAAAAAATTTTGCAAGTTTTGTTTTTCTAACAGAGTCTTAAAGTTTTTGTTAATTCTTTAGTTTTATAAACTCTAGGAAATCTGCAACCATTCATTCCACAAGCATTATATATATATATATATATATATATATATATATATATATATATATATATATATATATATATATATATATATATATATATATATATATATATATATATATTACGCGAGGTTTGCCATGATTGTATTCAAACGTTCAACTATATTGGACAAGAAGATAATTTATATTTCTGGAGATGTTCATTTTCTTGGAGGAGGATTGATTGGTGCTAAACAGTCAACCTAAATGGACCAAGGATATGGCCAACAAGGTCAAACTCCCTAGAATCAATCTCCGTGGAAGTACAGGGTTTCCCCGGGTCGTTATGTCCCGACGAGGTGTGGATGGTTTTCAAACGGGTTTGTGATCGGGTGAGTCTGGACGGGAAAGGGGTTGTGAATTATTTGAACTAAGGAATATACGAAGAAATAGCTTAAACAAGCTATATGGATGATTACATGAAAGTTAGATATCTAAAAATGTTTAAAATCTAAAAATATGTATGTTCAGTTTAAATTTTACGCGAACGTACAAAATAAAACGCGAGTTTTAAAGAAATAAAATACTTATGGGTATGAAAATTACATTTTTATAATACTAATAATAAAAGAAAATTTTTGGAAAACTAAAATTAATTTTTACAATATTTAATTAATTATTATTAATTAATTACTAATTATTAATTACTTATTAATTATTTAAATTAACCTAAATTATAACTAAATATGAAATTACACTAAAAATATGAAAAATAAATTTTGAAAAATCTAAAATATCATAAAACTAATTTTAAAATTAAAATTATATTTTTCACACTATTTATCTAATTATCATTAATTATTAACTATTTAATACTATTTAATAATTACCTAAAAAATAAGAAAATGAAAATAAAGCCTAGATAAATAAAACAAAAACTTAGAAAAGTATAAAATATTATAAAACTATTTTTAAAACTGAAATTATAATTATTACACTATTATTCTATTTATTATTAATTATCTAATATTTTAATTACTTTTTAATCTAAATAAAATCTAATAAATACTAGATGACAAAAGAAAAATCTAAAACTTTTTACAAAATTATTATATAAATACAGGAACCTATGAAAATTATAAAACCTATATGTCCTTAATGAAAATAAACTAATAAGCAATTAAGCTTCTAAATAGAAGCTATCACTTTTTGCAAATTTGTCTTTTTTGGATTTTCTTTTTTCAAAACTTTTTTATACTTAAAATAAGACAACTTTATTGAAAACAACTTGGGTACAGCTCAAAAATAAGTAGTGTGCATTTCAATAAGCTAAACAGATGGCTTATGTGCTTGAAATTGAGGTCTGAGCTATTGAATAAGCTTGAAACAAGCTACTCAGTTTATACAAGCTATAGATTAAGATACAAGTACTTGAGGTGTATTAGTAATAAGCAAAAACAACAAGGAAAACACAAGCAATAAGCTGTGAATAAGCACTAAGCAATCCCAAATACACCACTGCTCACTCAGAAAAGGGACAAGGTTGAATGATCAAGCAGCCCTAGCAAATGAGGTACAAACCTCAAAATAAGCTTTGGAACCTGAAGATGAGCTTATTGGCTTCTCAAAAAGCCAATAAGCTCATTGTGGGGCCCACTATGTAGGCTAGGGGGTACATTGAAAGTAAGGGTGTTGGACTGAGTTCTGTGTAGCAGGGCATTGGCTTGCCCTGCAACCTACTTTGAACAAGGAATTAAGCCACAGAAAAAATTACAAAAATAAGGTGGTGGATGGAATCTAAAGTTCAGCTGGGAGTTTATGCACCCAAGAAATTTCAGGACCTCAAACCAAATACAAAATTCTACAAAATTCACCCAAGATTTGAGTTTTTCTACCAAGGCCCAATTGACTTTTGAATGAAAACTTGTTACTTTGACTTTTTTGAGATTTGGCTGATCACAGATGATTGAAAAAGCTATGTTAAGCTAAACTAAGGACAAATTACACTATAACTCAAGCTTATGCAATGATATGGTGGTTTGTGGGTCTCAACTCCCCAACAGTAAACAGATAAGCAAGATATGTGGTGATTTTGACTATCTGATATGTAAGACCAAGGAATTATGCTTCTACTATCCTACTATTACCTAATGTAATGTGTATAGGTAATACTTAGCCACTAAATACCACAAATGCACAGGGTACTCCCTGTGCCAAACACCCCTATATTGAAGCTGTTTTGAAGTTTTGAAAGGCAAACCTACAAACTAAACCATGAAAATGACTCTAAACTTATACTAACATTAGATAAACCTAAATGAACTGAAATGAGCAACGAATTAAGTATATGAACACTGAATGCAAAAAAAAAAATAGAAATTGCTCACAATGGCAGTCACATGAGAAATGGAACCAGGGAACCAAACCACAAACCTATACCTCCCTTGAGGTTCTAAAAACCATAATCATCAACAATCAACCATGCTCCACTGTTCCTTCCTTTTCTACCATGATTTTTGTATTTTATAACCATTTTTCATATATTTTAACTATTTTTGAATTTTTGACTGTAAAACTTGTTTCAAAGCTTAAGAAGATTTTAAAAGCTTCTCAATAACTTAATTGAGTTTAAACAAATAGATAACAACAACCTTTAGTAACATTTAAGTAAAAATGAAATTTTCAATGAAAGTGAGCATAAACTGAAGTGGAACTGATAAACTTGAATTAAAACTTGAAAAAGGTTTAAAATACAAGGAAACTACTTATTACAACATTTTAAGGCTACAGAGTACACTGGAAAACATAATTTAATTAAAACGAGCTAAGACTACCTTAATTAAACTACTACTACACTACTTGTTTTTGCTTCCTTCTTTTTATTGATATATATGGACCAGTGTGGGTCCCATATGCTTTCCCACTTCTATTTAGAACCCTTGGATGAGCCAAAATGATCCTGGCTTTTGATTGTTGTTTTGGTGGGAAACTTGCAATTGGCAGGTTTAGTGGGGTTTGGTGAGGAGGTTGGGGGCATTTAATGAGAAGGGGGAATGTACCAAGGGGTGAAGTAGAGTTGGTTAGAAAATGGTGAAAGTATCATGGAGGAGGGGGACATGGAGCAGAAAACGGGGGTGGGGAGGGTGGGTGAACAGTGGTCGATTTTGACCACTTGTTTGACCCTGGTTTGATATTCAAATGGGAGGAGGCTTTTGGTGGGATGGGCTTGGGATATTAAATTGGGCCAGGGGTGGTGTTGTATGGTTTTGGGTTTGGTTTTGTTTTATAATAATAACAATGGTCCGTTTGGTTTAGTATTGCAAGGACCATTTTTGTAATTATTCTGAAATTGAGGGGCTGCAAATGAAACTTTCCAAAATATATTATGAGGACCAAAATTGCCACATGTGAATAACACCAAGACCAAAGCTGCAATTTTCCAAAATAAAACACCCGGGGACCAAAATTGTCATTTTTGAAAAGTCCAGGGACTAAACTTGCAATTTTCTCAAACTTTTCATCAATAGGCTATTTATGATAACCTTTGAGTTTCCAAGGACCAAAAATGACTTTTCTTTCAAAAATATCCCACCAGGGACCAAATCTGCCAATATCTAAAACTCCAGGGACTAAAGTTGTAAATTTCCAAAACTTTTGAGATTTTTCACCAAAGGACTGCATATGACAATTTATGATTTCAAAAGGACCTTTGGTGACTTTTCTTTTAAAATATGTGCTTAGGGACTATTTTTGACATTTTATGAAAGTTGAGGGACTGAAACTGCCAATTATGAAAACTTTGTACGTTTTTCATCTGTTTTTACTCATTTTGCATCTAAAACATATAAAACACAATTTTGAAATATTTTTAGTATTTTGAAGCATTTCTGAGTGTTTTTGTATGTTTCGCATTTCAGATTTGACCAAAAATGATGAGTGTTTGAGCACTCATCAATCCCTCACACTAAAATATTGCTAGTCCCTAGCAATAACCTATTTTGAAAACTTAATGGATTTTAAACTCTTTACCAAAAGCCATCACTTCTGGAGTATCCAGATGTATCGATTCAAGTAAGAACTATGGTCCACCTGATAACCATGTGATTTTAAGCAAACCACCAGCTGTCAACGGATTTGATTAGTCTTTACCAAAAGCCGTTTGCTTCTGGACTAGCCAACTCTTGATGGACAAAGTCAACATCTTGGTGAGCTGATTACCAATTATGATTTTTCCACTGCCTTTACCACAAGCCATAATCTTGCGGGCTAGCCAACTCATTCGCTTTTTAGGATATGGCGAGTTGAGGTACCATACAATTTTGGGCAAATTGCAAGCCATAAACGGATTTGATATATCTTTACCAAGAGCTGTTTGCTCCTGGATTAGCCAATCCTTTTGTCGGTTAGACATGGCGGACTGATAACCACAAAAATTTTGAAGCACAAGTGATTTTTTTTTTTTTAATTTTTGCCAAAAACGGGGGTACTAGATAGTAAAATGTAATAAAATTTGCTAGAATACCCCCCCCCCCCCCACACACTTAGAATGAATATTGTCCTCAATATTCAAAGTCCCGGCTATTATGCCGACATTTTAAACGTAAAAGGGCAACATTACAAGCTAAATGTGGAAACACCATTTTCTTTTCACTGTATTTGTAACCATAACAGGGGTAACTCCCCCACACTTAGGGTGAAAACCCTAAGTAAATGCTACTGTTTTTGTTTACCGAGTCGCTAGCTTGACTCGACCCCGAATTCAATTGTCCTTGGGGAAGCATGATGTGGAAGAAACAATCTCCATCGGACTTTCATTCAAAATGTTTGGACAAACATATGAAGCACGTGAAAGTTCCACACCTATGAGATAAGTATCCGGCTCAAGATAATGATACGTGAAAATGCTGGGATCAAAGATGATATCTTCATTCCCGAAGGAGTGAAGAAGAGAGGAAGTCACCTCGAGAGCAGGCTCATTAGCCTGAGTTTGGATTTCAAGGGTTAAGCTCAAAAACATCCCGGGAGGGTGGGTGGGAATTTGCAAATTCTCATGATTGAGTGTATCTCCCCCCGGGCTATCATACTCCGGAGGAGTCATGATAAGGTGATCAATGATGGGCTCAGAAAGAATTTCATCAACATCACTGATGCCTCCATAAGATAAAGAATTTTCATCAGTGGGTGAATCACTAAGCCCGGTGTTGAGTTAAAAATTGAGTGATGGATCATCATTCAATAAGCTTTCAAGGAAAAGAATATCCCCCTCAGAATCAAGATAGTTATCATCAACTTCATACGAAGTTGAACTATCTAGGGCAAGGAATGCTTCGACTTCTTCCATATCATCTTTGAAATCAAAGAGATCATCATCACATCCCGATGGAAGTGGATTGGTGTGAGTGGGTTCATCGGCGAACTCCTCAAGAAGAAAGTCAACATTAGAGTGGGGAAGGGATGCATCAACATAATCAATGTCTCCATAAGATAAACAATCATCACTGGAATCAGAGACAGTCTCAATTTGATCATTTGGATACGTTTTTATAAAAAACCAAGTTTTAAATACAAATAATTTATTAATTTAAATACCCCATAATCGGCGAACATCGCTAAAATGTGCGTCGGTTTTTATTTATATGTTCAGCGAACATGGCAAAAGTTCGGCGGTTTTCTGACAAATTTTCTAACATAATTTTAAAATTTTATCATAAGTATTACTTTATTTTTCAAGTTATCTTCCCACCCCCATACTTAAATTGAGCATTATCCCTAATGCTATAAAATTTATTCAAAACAAGTATAACGAAAAAAATAAAGGATTACGGTACTTCTCGAGTATGCTTTGTTTTGTCCCGAGAATTTTTCTCAATCTTGTCCATCTTTTGGACCAACTCATCTCCTGCACACAAACATTATGCAACAAAAACATATTTCAAAATGGTAATGCGCCCCTAACACATTACACTAGTAATATATAATTAATAATAGATAATAGTTAAGATATAATGCGCCCCCTTAAACATAGGCCGTTCCCTTTAAACATTTAAGGGAGCCACCTTTGAACTTTAAGGGGGGGGGGGGGGGGGCCGCCCAGGCTCTGGTTCACAGTTTGCTAGAAAATAGTTTTTGACAGAATTTTTTCAGAAAGAGGTTTGGTTTTGGGCAAGTTCAACTCTTTGAGGCGATATAGGATATACTAATCATGTATCCAAAGCATGTTAACCAAAAGGATTAAGTAAACAAGCAATATTTAATTAGCATGCAACCTACTCATCAAGTAAGTAAATCAAATGGACTAGGAGACAATAAGGCATGCCAAGCATATAATTAACTATAAGAATTTGAAGATTGATGAACTAGTTCATTGATCCTAAGGAGTACCTATGTGCAATGAAGGGGATTTTATGATTGCATGGACTTCTAGACTTGTTACAAACAAAATCTAAATAGACAAACCATGGTCCTCTTGATTTGATTTGATTTGATTTTCTTATATGTGTCATGTATATAAGTATAGATGACAAATATGTGATTACCATCTATGATTTAAAAAAAAGTCGTTTTTAGCATTATTCAATAATGTTTAAAAATAGGTTTGTACGTAGATTTGAATAAAATAGATTGGATCTTACTTCAAAATGTTTTGATGAATGAAAAGTAAAGAGAACTTTCTCAATCTTTGATTTTGATTAAAACAAAGTTGTGAATATTGATAATGAAGCATGTTATTGAAAAGTGAGATAGTCATTTGAAAAATAATTTTTCCAAAATGTGAAATTCTTGCATATTTTAAATTTTTGACAACAAATATCATTAATCATAGATTTTAAAAGTTGTTTGTTAGAAATCTCAAGAGAGTTGGTTAAGCCTATTGCCACATGCAACCCTTTTTCTACTTAACCTATGATCATAAGAAAGTGATGACTAAATTCTATATGTTTGATGTGAGAGTGTTGAGTGGGGAATAACCTAACATCAATAGCTCCTTTGTTGTCGCACACTTGTCTAACTTAATGGCATAGTCTACGAGAGCTTGTTTCATCCATATTTTTCTTACGCGAAGGATCTAATCCTACTTCTATATTAACAATTACTCCATTTAACTCATTTCACTTCATCACCATGAGTTTGCTAATAGTGGATATAGAAGATTTCCATTTTCTATTTCGTTCGACAATGAACAATTTCATTATATTCCTAGGAAAGTCAACTAATGATGTTTCTAGGTTATAAATATATAAGCTATTATGTACGTATATATGTATAAGAGTTACAAACAATATATATGTATAGCTAAGCATTAATCTAACTAATCATTTATCTAAGCATGCAAATTATATTGATGGACATAAAAGAAAAGCGTACCTTTTAGTCTTCAATGGATTTTCTTCAAGCACTTCAAGTTTCCATGTTGACTTTTAGAAGTCATGTGTAGATGAGATTTCAACTTATTCGAAGAATGAAAACTTAGCCATTTGGTCCCCATTGTCTCATTGGTCCAAAATTGTTTGAACCAAACATGGTTTGCATTTGACTAGGATGCATGTATGATGGAAGTATTCCCCACGGGTTAAAGCTTGGTTGATATGGATAATTCCACATTGGGTGACAATTATTAGAAAAGTTTTGTCTACCTTGATTTCTTCTAGGTTGAGGGGTTTTAGACCGAGGATGAGGATTATTTGGTCTATTTGGAGGTGGAGTTTTAGATCTTAATTTTGGTTTAGAAAATCCGGGTTTAGCTTTTAATGATGGTTTATAAAAACTTTTTACTTCCTCATCACTCGCAATAGGTATTTTTCTATCTTTTATAACTATATACTTAGGTTTTGACTCTAATAGTTTTTGTTTACTAGATTCACATTCAAACTTTATATTTTTATTTTCACTAGTTGAAACATTAATTGAGGTGAATCCTAGACCGATTTTATCTCCCGAAGTTGTTGAACACTTATTATTTTCTTATGTGAATTACTACTATTTTTAAACTTGTCAAGTTTGTAAATTTCTTCCTTAAGTTTCTCGTTTTTATTTTTAAAATCTTGACATGTTCTGCATTCTTCAAAAACTTCATTACCTTTTTCTAAATGTTGTAGTTTAGTTTTTAATTCAAGTATTTCATTTTCTAATTGGTTATTTATGCGTTTTAGTGATTTATTTTTAGCCATAACTTTTTGACCCAATTTGCATAACATATTATATTCACTATCTAGGTCTTTTTCGTCTAATGATACATTTTCATCACTAAAGTATTCAGTTTCGGAATGTACCTCACTTGATGTCTTAGCCATAAGACACCTTTCTTCCTTTGTGGTTTCTTTCTCATCTTCATCGCTATCATTCCATGCTCCTCCAACGAACGCCTTTTGATTTTGATCCCTTGATAACATTGGACGTCTTTCGATGAGATGATTTGGATCACCGCATTTAAAGCACTTCCTTTCGCTATTGCTACTTTTGTCGTCTTTGTTTCTTTGGAATGCCTTTCTTTCATCATGTGATTGTCTAACGAATCTTCCTCTTATTTTGAATAATTTCTTGAAGTCTCTTATGGCCATGACATATTCTTCATCGTCACTTTCGGAGGTTGAGCTATCCTTGTCACTAGATTCCTTCCTAGCTTTCAACGCAATTAATTTGCTTTGCTCTTTTTTTCCTTTGACCATCTCGGAGTCTTTCTTTATTATTGCTTCGTAGACTTTCAAGTTACCGATCAACTCGTCGAGTTGTAGAGTTGACAAATTCTTTGATTCTTCAATCACAGTAACTTTAGCTCGCCATTTTGGATGAAAAGTCCTAACAAAATTCTTACTAGAAAAATTCCCATCAAGTGATTTTAAACTTGTGATAATAGTGTTAAATTTAGCAAAAGCATTATCTATTGATTCCTCCTCTGGAATCTTAAATTGTTCATATTGTTGAACAAGAATATCTAGTTTGTTATCTTTAACTTGACTATTACCTTGGTGAGTGATTAGTAAAGAATCCCAAATTTCTTTTGCGGTTTTACACATAAAAATTCTTTTATATTCTTTGTGTGGTAACGCATTATAAATAACCATTTTAGCCTCATTATTTTTTGCTAGTTTCTGTTTCAAATCATCATTTTATTTTTCAAAAGATACAATTTCATCCTTTTTAGTTTCAAAACTATATTGAATAGGGGGGAAATCACCAAATGTAATAACATGCCAAAGATCAAGATCTTTTGATTTCACATAAGTTTCGAATCTATTTTTTCAATAAAGAAAACCATCACTTTCAAATAGTGGTGGTCTTTCCATAGATTGCCCTTCAAAATATTTTTCTGATTCCATAGATCGATTAAAGTTTTAAAATACAATATATTTTAAAAATCTTGTTTAACGTAGCTCTGATGCCAATTGTGAAAAACTAGACGGGGGTTGAATAGTTTTACGTCTTTTTAATTTTATTATCAAAACTTGGTTTAGTTTTAAAACCTTGTTCCCTTTTAAAACATTGATTCGATCTTATATGAACTCAAATCTTGAACAATATGAACAACTATATCTAAGTATGAGAAATAATAATGATGTAAGCTAAGTATGTGAAATCAACACATTCATAATATAAACAATTATAGCTATATACGAGAGATAAGTAAGTAAGCTAAGTAATAAGTTAGAAATGGAAAGATCAAACCGCGAGATAAAGGATTTATAGTAGTTCGGCTACAAGGACACCTTCCTTGCCCTACTCCACTCCCCGGGTCACATACTCGAGAGTTTTCTTCACTATGTCAACAAGCTCCCTTATGGCGGATAAACCTTACACAGCCTTTGCTTACACCGTTTAACGACACCAAGCAAAATGTCGGGTTATAATTGTAGCTAGAACCAATCTCACTACTCTTCACAACTTCTCACGACTACTACAGAACTTGTACACACCAAAACTACTACACAACTTCACTACTTCTTCTTCACAACACTACTTCTTCTTCACTACTTCTTTTCACTACTAACACACCTAAATCTACCTATTACAAACACTCTACACCTTTACAAAAAATTTACACAACTACAAGACTATATTCACAAATCTACAATACTTCTTAACTTGATGTTGAAGGAGTATTCTTTTCTTGCACTTTGAGTGATGAAGGATTGAATCACTAGAAACAAAGACTTATAATCTTATGATCAAAGGATTTAGAAGGATGTTTAGAAATGATTGGGACTGAAAATTTTCATGCAAAAGGTGAGGAAAACAATCCTGGCCACAGGAGCGTGCCAACCCCCTTAATTATTAAGGGGGCGCCTTATAATTAAGGGGGCCGCCCTCCTGTAATGGCCAAATTCTTTGTCTTTTTCTGGTGAAAGTTTATTTGCTGAAAATCTAACTGATTTTGGTTAAAAATTTGAATTCATATATTTATTATGAATTAAACATTTTTCCTTTAATTTCCAAAAGTGTTTTTCTAAAATATATAAAATGTTTATAACATTTTATAAAATTTGTAGTGTCTAAATAAAAATCCTTTTGATCATAAAATGTATTAGACATTTGTTTATTCATACCTTAAGTGATTTAGTTGGATGGAATGATATTTGTAACTAAATACTTGTTTACGTAATAATTTTCCGTTTAATGAGTTTACATTTTGTGATCGTCAAAACATAGGGATATCGAGAAATATTAATAACGTTTTTATGCAGTATTTATATCAACAAATTTAAAAACACATTTGGGTCTGTAATGAAGGTACCTCTGTTGGTACCCATAAAACAATTCCATATTCAGAATAATATCTAATCAAACATTCTCAACGGAAACAAATTAGCAGAACGAACTCATCTTCAAATATCTTCAGAGCTCATCGAACAAATCGAATATATACGATGAAAAGTCACATAATGATCATAGGGGTGGAATAGGTAAGGTCAAAATCAACAATGAATAAAGAATCAAAAACAAGGAGAAGTCATATAGTGTGTCGAACATGTAGGATTTATACAAGCGCGAATCTCTGAAAGAACGAAAGGCATCTAAACGAATGTAAAACAAATCAAGGGTTGAAGTTCAAAAGAAAGTGATAACTCCAGGAAATGAAAATTATATGGCATACTACGAAGTCTAAAGGCATCCTAACATATGTCGCGAATCCTGATAAGTCTTCTAAGTCTCCGAAACGAATGATCTAGTATGAGCTTAATGAAAAGCAAAGGCATAAATCAGAGTAAAGCGGAAGCAAGAAAACCAAAGTCTGATCATATATCTACCCAATCCTCACCGGTCATAATAAAGCTCTTAAAGGGAGAAACTTAAGGCAAAACCTTCCAAAGTTATTCCTAAAGCGTCTAAGGTGCAAACCTAAGGGTCCAAAACTCACAGGCCATAATTTAGGTACTACAAGTCACAGCCTTAGCTCTGATACCATAATTGTAACACCCCAACCCGACATAGGTCCGGAGCACTACAGTATGGTGACATATCAAAGCATACAACGCAAGAGGAAGACTTAAAACAAAAGGTTACAAGGGAAAAATATAAAAGTACAAAAGAAATACTAAAACTATAAAAGAAAAGAAAATGCAAACTAAACAAAGTCTAATCTAATCCAAGTAAAAAAACTAGTCCAGATGGAATGGGCTTCTAGTCCATGGGGTAGTCCAATAAAGCTCCTATGCACTCTTCACCCAAACCCAGCTTCCAACCTAAAACCTGCCGCAGGAACGGAAATGCGGCTGAGCTTAAAAAGCCCAGTGAACAGATATATAACATAACGAATAATCGAAACGTATATAAGTATGAGAAAAGAAATCATAAACTCCTGTTGAAACGAATGTCATCTGTCAAATGCATAAGAGATCAACGAATAACTGAACGAATATCATAAGTCAAATGAAATGAAGCATCATAGATATATCAAGCATAAACAAATCATAAGAGAATCAAGAGCACGTATCAACAAAGGCGCGTCTAACGAGATACTCGAATAGACACAAGAAACATATGAAAGCCACGAGCTGACCTAACGAGATACTCGAATAGGTCTCCTACCATATAATCACATATCCGTCAAATCATAAGTGCACGAAGAGGGGAGACCTCTAAGTACCAAATGGAGTAGCTAGCTCCAACGTGAAGAAGTGTAAGCACACACTCACATTCACCCTACACAGAACAGAATACCTAGGATGCATCCATACGCCCCCCCTACAAAGCAAATCATACATATCATAATAATCCAGAGCTCATAACATATCATATCAAATGGGGACGCCGTGGATCAATCACACCTCCACAGAAAGTGTCATGCCATTGGTGCTTCAATGACACGCCCATGGTACCTCCATGAGTAGAATAAAAACTCGGGCATCAGAACTGAACAAATCATATCATATCATATCGAATAATCATATCATAACCAATAGAGCATAGCAACCGAACTGAATCATATCATAGCAAACGAATAGCAGACGGATATCAAATCATATAATCATATCAAAGGAGTCATATCAACGAATCATATCATAGCTCATATCAGAATGATCATATCAAGAGCTCATAACAAAGGGATCATAGAAATGGCATATCGAAAGGAAGGATCAAGAGAGTCATGAGAAGTCCCTACTGAAAAGGGAAGAATATCTGTACCTCAAACCGCAAATGAAACCATATCAGAAACAAGGATAGGAAGTTACTCCTTCTTCAGCGAATCTACACGAATTAATGATCGTTTATTATTTATAAGCTCACTTTAAATCAGATTACTCATTTTAGATTTATTTCTATTTTTTGAAACTTTCCTATTTTAGTAACTTGCCAAATATAGTAACTTTCCATTATTAGTAACTTTCTATTTTTAGAAGGTTTCCCGTATTAGTAAGTTTAACTATTTCGAATACAATTAACAATTAATTATGTTTAAATGCTTAAAATGACCATTTACAATAGTTTAGTGTTTAAAGTATCAATATCACAAAGTTTTAGGGGTCCAAAATGTAAATTACTAAAATTAAATATAAAAAAAATCAAATAAAATTATTTTAAAGTTTATTTTATAAATTTATATTAAGATAATAATTTTAGACCCCGCCGTTATAATTTTATATTGTTTACTAACGTAACAACGATATTAATATTTATGCCGTGACGACCCAAAATTTTACTAAATCATGTGAGACTCATTTATAAACCGACATCGTTTCACTTTACTCATATACACACGACCTATATTTAAATATACGACAGACTCACGTACCCATATGAAATAATACACCCTTTATATACTACATTTACATGAATGCATTCTTCCATTTATTAATTGGTTAAACATCTTTTAACATGTATATAAGAGATCAAAGCCAACATGCATGCAACTGATTCAAATAGACAAAAGAACTCCATTCTGACATAAGTATTTTATCATTTCATGTTATAGATATTTATACGCATGTTTCCCTTCCATATTTAGCTTAACTTAGGTTTGTACGCTTCGTTTACGTCTATTCTAAAACAGATTCTTAGGATTGTTTATGTTGCATTAGTGACGACCAAAAGCTGTTCAAACATGACCCAATACGACTCACACATACTTGATACAAAACAGCTCGCGAGACATCACCAGTCACAACATATACCTCGCGATACAAAATAAACCCACGACACCCTCTTTATTTATTTCTATACGATTTGAAACAGAAAAGAGACAAGCACGTATTACTCTTTTTAGTTCGATACAGATCAGGTTATCACATTTTTGAATCGCATATAAATAGGCCATGATTACGTACACAACTGAATTCGAAAACAACATTTATAGGCCTATTAACTTAGGTGTTTAAATCGTTATTTTATGTGGCCACTTTTATCATTTCATGTGAACTGTTAGCCGATTCATATTAGTTTATTTAAAAGACAAACTATATGATTAGTAGGAGTTTAAAACAAAAACAAGAGTAGAACAAGGGTGATATGTTATACGATATTATTAGATCAAAACGAAAAGAAATAGAATGATGATGATGCAATACCCTTATCGCGAATTGAATAGAAGAGCACAAGAATACCGAGACCAACCACAACCGAAAACAATGCAAATCAACCCTCTCGAACCAACGTAACCAAACACTTCCTCGAAGCAATGCAATACACGATCAATACCACACCTTTCACCAAGGTAACCACGATCAGCCCACAACCTTTCCAACCCTCACACCCGAACATGAACCGATCGAGTCCACCTTCGAACAAATGAAACTATCTTCCAAACAATAAACGTCCCACAACCCTAAATCCGAACTCGAACTTGCAGCTTTAATGATGCATGTTGGTTACCCAAACTCACGCGTAAACACTCACTTTTATTTGAGATTGAGAGCTTGTTGAATGGTTTTTGTGTGTGTGAGAGGAGCGTACCCCCAATCACTCATATAATATTGTGGGAAACTAACTTACCGAAAAGGAGGGACAGTTCGAGGGATATCATTTTGACCGAGTAATGGTTTTGATTAAGTGTAGTTTATGAGATTTAAAGATGTTATGTCTAAATTAAATGGTGTCATATTGAACTGAACCATATTTATACTTTAGTTACCATGCAATTTTGACTCTGGGTGCTAGATAAATTTTAGGACTTGATTGACATTTATTTTATTAATAAAATTACTAAACCATAATGTTAGTTTTCCTATATTAACGTATAGGTTTTTTTTTTTTTTTTTTTTTTTTTTTTTTTTTTTTTTTTTTAGTTTCTAATATCATAATTTTCATGACTACATGCCATATCAAGCTTATTTGGTTTTGTTTTGCATCTATGATATTATTAATATTATTTCGAATATAAGTTTACATTTTGGGTATTATAACTCTTCCCCGCTAAAAAGAAAATTTTTGTCCTCAAAAATTGAAGTTACAAAAATTTGATGGAGACGTAGCAAATCACAAAAGAAACGACTATAATTAGCCTCTCGCTTGGAAAGGTTCTTCCAAAAGAATATTCACAAGCAGAATAGTTTCCCATGACTCAATCTCGACAACTCGGATAGCCCCAGGCTCTCCACAGAACACAAATCGTAACAAATCTGATCCAACAAATGCGAAACAATTGCGTAGCAGATGACAGATGACAGATGATAGATGAAATCTCACAAGGAGATACCAGAAAACATATACCTATGAAGCAAACATGGAGATAGCGCTAGATGATATCAATTCCTACCAGAACCTGAACTAACAACGGAACTTGCCTAAGTCAGAGAAGCATAATCGAATCATCAACGTATCAAGAGTCTCATAAAGAGATTGGTAACATATTCATATCGACGATCAACTAAGCACATATCAGAATATCAAAATGCATCAGAAGGCATAAAAGAAAATGTAAAATAATCGTATGGATAAGAATGAATCCAAGAACTAACGTGTCGCGAACTAAAGCTTCCTCAAATGCCAAGACGTCCAACTTTTCTGTGCAGAATAATCATACGAAACACATCTCCCAGTCTAAATTCCAAATTTCTCTTCCACAATAATAACTAATCATTAGTTGCTGAAATCGGTTCTGAACCTTCAGTAAGTAGCACTACGGCCTTATTCCAATCAAAAGTATTCCACATCTTCGTTCTAAAAGAACCTCTTGTCACTTGCATGCCATCTTTCCTAGTGAGCAAACACAACTGAACTAAACACTTACCAAATTTCCCACTCAACACATCTTCCAAGTCCAATTAGTTATTTTGTCTGTCCATCCACCTGAAGATGAGAAGTTGTACTAACATCTCGAGTCATATCCTCATAGTCTTCGGTACCTCTTTTTAAAGTGTGAAGCAAAACGCGATTCTCTGTCATGGTCACTGTCGGTGCGCTATGTAGCTTGAATATTCTTCTGTCGAAAGGAGTCTCTGCCGATCTTCCAAGCAAGTCGTCCTAGTCAAAGCTCTACTATAACTTCACTTGTGTTGTCCTTCCTGTCCATGTGCGGGAATTACTAATGTAGTCACCACCGTCTTCATACCATCCTGTCCAGCTCCTACTTCAAGACTCTATACATATTAGTACAACTAAGATGAATAGAGTTGATAGAACTGTATGCTTCAATCAAAACCGCTTCCTTCAAGTCTTCTAACATAGCTAATTCAATCGTCTTGCTCCTGAGCTTCTTCATGTCTGCCCTAATTCACTCTCAAATTATACGTCAGATATTTCACCTTCTACGGTTCTAGTTGAACTGATGCATAACCCTAATCTTCTTGTCTTTCATAAGGACATAGCTAAGTCTCCTCCTGAAGTAAAACAATTTCTTTTTCCAGCTATTCCTAATTCTCCTCTCGTTCTTCTTCCTACAAAAGTTACTCTTTGAAAACATCACATGGAGCTTCTTCCAACGTAGAAATTCCAACACAATTCACTAGGATGATTCTCGTGTTTCTCTTTCATCTCTAACATACCAATATGTCATACTATGACCTTTTGTCCTAGTATTCATGAAAGACACGATTCATAAAATTCATAGGAATAGTTGGAGTAGTAGCCAATACAATTGGCATCACTTACACTCATAAAGACCATAACGATTACGAAAGGCAATTATAGAAACATCTCGCTCCTTCACACATAACATGATACTATTCAGCTTCCAGTGATCAATCCAACAACCAACTCACCTTCATGCGAGTTCTTCATTCTTTTCCCCGAATAAAATAGAAGCACATCAAGGTACACACTTGCACAGATGAAACCTCTTCCTAGAAGCTGGTTCTTCAATTCTTTCCTTTCCATCTAGTAGTTCATTGAGGAATACGCAGCGAACATTTCAGGCAACCTGAATAACTTTCGAGACGAGTTTCATCAAACGAAGTATCTTTACAATCGCGAGGGATTAACGTACGAGCTTCAAAACAAAGGTGATCATAATTGTTTACAGGTTGGGAACCATGGTACAGAATTTCGAATTTCTCAAATCACCAACGATGACAAATATAATATGACCGTTGTTAGTATCACAATGCTTAGTCAACAATTCCATATTCAGAATAATATCTAATCAAACATTCTTAACAGAAACAAATTAGCAGAACGAACTCATCTTCAAATATCTTCAGAGCTCATCGAACAAATCGAATATATACGATGAAAAGTCACATAATGATCATAGGGGTGGAATAGGTAAGGTCAAAATCAACAATGAATAAAGAATCAAAAACAAGGAGAAGTCATATAGTGTGTCGAACATGTAGGATTTATACAAGCGCGAATCTCTGAAAGAACAAAAGGCATCTAAATGAATGTCAAACAAATCAAGGGTTGAAGTTCAAAAGAAAGTGATAACTCCAGGAAATGAAAATTATATGGCATACTACGAAGTCTAAAGGCATCCTAACATATGTCGCGAATCCTGATAAGTCTTCTAAGTCTCCGAAACGAATGATCTAGTATGAGCTTAACGAAAAGCAAAGGCATAAATCAGAGTAAAGCGGAAGCAAGAAAACCAAAGTCTGATCATATATCTACCCAATCCTCACCGGTCATAATAAAGCTCTTAAAGGGAGAAACTTAAGGCAAAACATTCCAAAGTTATTCCTAAAGCGTCTAAGGTGCAAACCTAAGGGTCCAAAACTCACAGGCCATAATTTAGGTACTACAAGTCGCAGCCTTAGCTCTGATACCATAATTGTAACACCCCAACCCGACATAGGTCCGGAGCGCTACAGTATGGTGACATATCAAAGCATACAACGCAAGAGGAAGACTTAAAACAAAAGGTTACAAGGGAAAAATATAAAAGTACAAAAGAAATACTAAAACTATAAAAGAAAAGAAAATGCAAACTAAACAAAGTCTAATCTAATCCAAGTAAAAAAAAACTAGTCCAGATGTAATGGGCTTCTAGTCCATGGGGTAGTCCACTAAAGCTCCTATGCACTCTTCACCCAAACCCAGCTTCCAACCTAAAACCTGCCGCAGGAAAGGAAATGCGGCTAAGCTTAAAAAGCCCAGTGAACAGATATATAACATAACGAATAATCGAAACGTATATAAGTATGAGAAAAGAAATCATAAACTCCTGTTGAAACGAATGTCATCTGTCAAATGCATAAAAGATCAACGAATAACTGAACGAATATCATAAGTCAAATGAAATGAAGCATCATAGATATATCAAGCATAAACAAATCATAAGAGAATCAAGAGCACGTATCAACAAAGGCGCGTCTAACGAGATACTCGAATAGACACAAGAAACATAGGAAAGCCACGAGCCGACCTAACGAGATACTCGAATAGGTCTCCTACCATATAATCACATATCCGTCAAATCATAAGTGCACGAAGAGGGGAGACCTCTAAGTACCAAATGGAGTAGCTAGCTCCAACGTGAAGATGTGTAAGCACACACTCACATTCACCCTACACAGAACAGAATACCTAGGATGCATCCATACGCCCCCCCTACAAAGCAAATCATACATATCATAATAATCCAGAGCTCATAACATATCATATCAAATGGGGACGCCGTGGATCAATCACACCTCCACAGAAAGTGTCATGCCATTGGTGCTTCAATGACACGCCCATGGTACCTCCATGAGTAGAATAAAAACTCGGGCATCAGAACTGAACAAATCATATCATATCATATCGAATAATCATATCATAACCAATAGAGCATAGCAACCGAACTGAATCATATCATAGCAAACGAATAGCAGACGGATATCAAATCATATAATCATATCAAAGGAGTCATATCGATGAATCATATCAAACGAATCATATCATAGCTCATATCAGAATGATCATATCAAAAGCTCATAACAAAGGGATCATAGCAATGGCATATCGAAAGGAAGGATCAAGATAGTCATGAGAAGTCCCTACTGAAAAAGGAAGAATATTTGTACCTCAAACCGCAAATGAAACCATATCAGAAACAAGGATAGGAAGTTACTCCTTCTTCAGCGAATCTACACGAATTAATGATCGTTTATTATTTATAAGCTCACTTTAAATCAGATTACTCATTTTAGATTTATTTCTATTTTTTGAAACTTTCCTATTTTAGTAACTTGCCAAATATAGTAACTTTCTATTATTAGTAACTTTCTATTTTTAGAAGGTTTCCCGTATTAGTAAGTTTAACTATTTCGAATACAATTAACAATTAATTATGTTTGAATGCTTAAAATGACCATTTACAATAGTTTAGTGTTTAAAGTATCAATATCACAAAGTTTTAGGGTCCAAAATGTAAATTACTAAAATTAAATATAAAAAAAAATCAAATAAAATTATTTTAAAGTTTATTTTATAAATTTATATTAAGATAATAATTTTAGACCCCGCCGTTATAATTTTATATTGTTTACTAACGTAACAACGATATTAATATTTATGCCGCGACGACCCAAAATTTTACTAAATCATGTGAGACTCATTTATAAACCGACATCGTTTCACTTTACTCATATACACACGACCTATATTTAAATATACGACAGACTCACGTACCCATATGAAATAATACACCCTTTATATACTACATTTACATGAATGCATTCTTCCATTTATTAATTGGTTAAACATCTTTTAACATGTATATAAGAGATCAAAGCCAACATGCATGCAACTGATTCAAATAGACAAAAGAACTCCATTCTGACATAAGTATTTTATCATTTCATGTTATAGATATTTATACGCATGTTTCCCTTCCATTTTATTTAGCTTAACTTAGGTTTGTACGCTTCGTTTACGTCTATTCTAAAACAGATTCTTAGGATTGTTTATGTTGCATTAGTGACGACCAAAAGCTGTTCAAACATGACCCAATACGACTCACACATACTTGATACAAAACAGCTCGCGAGACATCACCAGTCACAACATATACCTCGCAATACAAAATAAACCCGCGACGCCTTCTTTATTTATTTCTATACGATTTGAAACAGAAAAGAGACAAGCACGTATTACTCTTTTTAGTTCGATACAGATCAGGTTATCACATTTTTGAATCGCATATAAATAGGCCATGATTACGTACACAACTGAATTCGAAAACAACATTTATAGGCCTATTAACTTAGGTGTTTAAATCGTTATTTTATGTGGCCACTTTTATCATTTCATGTGAACTGTTAGCCGATTCATATTAGTTTATTTAAAAGACAAACTATATGATTAGTAGGAGTTTAAAACAAAAACAAGAGTAGAACAAGGGTGATATGTTATACGATATTATTAGATCAAAACGAAAAGAAATAGAATGATGATGATGCAATACCCTTATCGCGAATCGAATAGAAGAGCACAAGAATACCGAGACCAACCACAACCGAAAACAATGCAAATCAACCCTCTCGAACCAACGTAACCAAACACTTCCTCGAAGCAATGCAATACACGATCAATACCACACCTTTCACCAAGGTAACCACGATCAGCCCACAACCTTTCCAACCCTCACACCCGAACATGAACCGATCGAGTCCACCTTCGAACAAATGAAACTATCGTCCAAACAATAAACGTCCCACAACCCTAAATCCGAACTCGAACTTGCAGCTTTAATGATGCATGTTGGTTACCCAAACTCACGCGTAAACACTCACTTTTATTTGAGATTGAGAGCTTGTTGAATGGTTTTTGTGTGTGTGAGAGGAGCGTACCCCCAATCACTCATATAATATTGTGGGAAACTAACTTACCGAAAAGGAGGGACAGTTCGAGGGATATCATTTTGACCGAGTAATGGTTTTGATTAAGTGTAGTTTATGAGATTTAAAGATGTTATGTCTAAATGGTGTCATATTGAACTGAACCATATTTATACTTTAGTTACCATGCAATTTTGACTCTGAGTGCTAGATAAATTTTAGGACTTGATTGACATTTATTTTATTAATAAAATTACTAAACCATAATGTTAGTTTTCCTATATTAACGTATAGGTTTTTTTTTTTTTTTTTGAGTTTCTAATATCATAATTTTCATGACTACATGCCATATCAAGCTTATTTGGTTTTGTTTTGCATCTATGATATTATTAATATTATTTCGAATATAAGTTTACATTTCGGGTATTATATCTTAACTATTATCTATTACTCCGTATTAATTATATATTACTAGTGTAATGTGTTAGGGGCGCATTACCATTTTGAAATATGTTTTTGTTGCATGATGTTTGTGTGCAGGAGATGAGTTGGTCCAAAAGATGGACAAGATTGAGAAAAATTCTCGGGACAAAACAAAGCATACTCGAGAAGTACCGTAATCCTTTATTTTTTTCGTTATACTTGTTTTTAATAAATTTTATAGCATTAGGGATAATGCTCAATTTAAGTATGGGGGTGGGAAGATAACTTGAAAAATAAAGTAATACTTATGATAAAATTTTAAAATTATGTTAGAAAATTTGTCAGAAAACCGCCGAACTTTTGCCATGTTCGCTGAACATATAAATAAAAACCAACGCACATTTTAGCGATGTTCGCCGATTATGGGGTATTTAAATTAATAAATTATTTGTATTTAAAACTTGGTTTTTTATAAAAACGTATCCAAAATAGTAATAAGCAATCTGAATCGGGATTGATAACATTATTTGCACATTTTATACCCATCACCACTGAAAATGTGAGGATTTCGAGCCTATATCAGCATATACCTTTTATGCTTGATTTATTTGTTTATGAGTGTGCCGATAATTTATGTGATTCTAGAACTTGTATTAGAAATCATTATGAGACCGCAGTGAGATCACATTCGTGTGGTATAAGTATTTTTATATAATAAGAGGCAAAAATTATGAATTACACCAAAAATAAACCATTTATTTACTAAACAAAATTAACCCATTTAGCACTCAATTTTAGTGCTATTACCCATTAGTTACACCTTTTGAGCCTTAACTTTTCGTTTCTATTATCCACCATGAAAAACAACAAAAATATGTTGCTTAGTCGGGAATCTAAAGATTGGAGTATGTATAATAGAAATAAAGATACCAATTACGATGAGTATGAAGAGTGGACGCTATATGTTTGTTATGATGTGGTAAAAGAAAAGAAAGAAAGAAAGAAAAAAAGATATGAGAAAAGTAAAGAAAAAGAGAAGGAAAGAATAAGATTATGATTCCCCGACTTAAGTTTTTCTTTTTACACCAATTTCAGATAATTATTTCCATGTCTAATCCATACCTTATTAACCGTTAAACCTAACGTTAGAACTTGAATAAAAGTCCTCTTTGATATTTATACTTGGTGTTTATGCCATGTCGGTGTAGTTTTGTTTCTTTTACAAGTATGTGGTAAATCTATGAGTTATGATTGAGCTATGAGAGTGAATCTTTACCAATTGCAACTTACATGAGTGTTTGAGTGAATTTTTGAAAACATACCTACTTCGTGAGGAGCATGTCATGTTATTATAGCACGTTTATTGTCTTGGATACACACAAAAATATATTTGAAACATATATGAGACTCGACTTAAAAACATTTTTTTTACGCTTGAGGGCAAGCATTAGTTTAAGTATGGGGGGATTTGATGAGTCTCCTATTATACATATTTATACCTCGATATTATATAAATTATGTAGTAAAATATTCTTATTTATAGAACTTTTGGTACTTAATACATATATGAATATGCAGGACTAAGGATTGAAGGAAAGACACGAGGAAGACGTTAAACGAATGACTTTGAGAACTTATAAAGAATAATACATAGTTTGGACTAAAAGCACGCCGCTTACGGACATCTTTGGTCAACTATATAACTACGAGTCAAACATTGAAGTACGCCGGTCTTATGTTACAAGAACGCCGGTTACGTAAAGAGAAGCCCGCCGGTTTTTGTCACAACTCGTAACTTCCGGTCATTTTCCAAACCTCGACAATTTACTTTTCACATATCACTATTCATCATTTACTATTCATCGTTTTTGAGGTCCATTTGATATTCTGAGAAGCGTTCAGAAATTTTACTATTCACTTGACACTATTCATTTCCGGAAGAAATTACACTATTCACGTGCATTACTCATTTCATCGTAAATTTGGTTTACGAGTATTCAAATTCGCGTAACCATATTGGTTCAGGAGCGAATTCATGCATTATCATTGGGACATTTCATACGGACTAGAAATAGTCTTTATATCATCATTATGGCACTTGCATACTATTCCACTCGTAGGGTAATTAAATTAATACTTTTGGTATAATTTGCTTTTACGTATAATTATTTCTAAATAAACGTTAACAAGCAATCAATAATGTGACTAACACGTCCGACACTCCCGACTATGATCCCAATATATTTTTATATTCATTTTAATAATATAAAAATTATAATATTAGTTTACCCGGTGTTTTCAAATCAATTGCTACATTTTACGGTCGGAGCTTATAACTCCGTCGGTTTGCGTTATTTCAACCCGATAAATATTTTAACACCCAATTCTCATCAGGAATATTATTTTACAACTTTTACAACTTCGTCATATTTTATTTCAACCCGACACGATTTATTTTTAGTTAACTCGGTACCCGATAACACCTAAAATACAAAATAACTAACTAATACTTGTGTTTGGGGACACAATCTTTAATTAGCCACCACTTTTCCTTATTTTTCTCCATGGTTGCCGCCCCCCCCCCCCCCCCTAGCCCCCCTAATCCATGTGTTCATTAATAAACAAAGACCATAAAGACTTTGTAAATATCTATATTTTCATTTCCTTTCATTTGGATACTTGAAGAAAACTCATTTTTTCTCTTCCTCCTCTCCACCATGATCGGCCAAGAAACACAAGACAAGAGAAACCATAATTTTTCCAAGATCAAGTGATTTTACAACTCTAGTATACTTCTATTTTGGGTTTTGAAATAAAAACCAAGAAGTATTTAGGTACCTAGTTACTTTAAACACCTTCAAACTACTAGTAAGCTTTTCTTGATCTTTCTTAATGTTTCATATATTTATTTTATGTATTTTCAAGTCATAATAGTAGATCATGCATATATATATATATATATATATATATATATATATATATATATATATATACCACTTTTACAATAATACTCTTTAATCTTAGATCTATAAATTTTTTTTAGTAACTTCAAGAGATCCACCAAGATTGGTGATGTTTAGGAACCCATGACACCCTAAGAAGGTGTATGGTAGGAATAGACTAGTTTTGTGGTGATTGAAAGTGGTTTGGATGAAGTTAGAAACTAGGAAAATCTATTTTTGACACTTTCAAAAATGTTGCTGTCCCTTTTTGGCAAACGTGGAAAGATCAAGGGCAAGGGTGTAACTTTTGACCAAAGATTTAGAAAATACTCTCTGATACGAAACTATAGCCGAAAACGGGGATAAAAACGAGTTAATAACGAAGGAGATATGATTTTTGTAAATTTAACGACGAAAACTATTTTCTGAAAAACTGCATGCTGTTTGACAGTTTTCGACGGGCAAAAAGAGGTGTTAAACGTAACCTAGAGGAGCCGAGTTATCAAAAATATATTAGTATATACAAAAACGAATCCGTGGATATAAAGAACGAGGAAAATGAGCTTAAAACGACCAAGTTATACCCGTTTTAACATCGTCAAAACTATATATATATATACTTGGTCACAAATAAAAATAATAACTTACGCACTAAATGGTATATTTTCTAGAAATGTTACTAAGGACTATATTCTTAACAAATGAAATACGTATGACCCAAAAGAATATTTATATGACTTAACGACGTTATTTTAAGGTTTTCGGTACGAGGAATATAACGCTAACATTTTCATACGAGATAATACAACAAGTTATATACTTCTATATTTGGACTTATTTTTCCTAAGTACGGAAACTATTTTACTATGACAATAACGAGTATTTCCATGTCACGAGTGATATAGGCATCATGTGCATGTGCATTCATTTCATCACGTCATGATCTAAAGTAGATCGTTATTACTCATATTAGGTTGCGGTTAGAGATCGTGCCTCATTTCAGTGTATCCATTCTTGTCATCGTAGCTATCGCTCCAGGTGAGTCATAGCCCCTACTATTTTAACTTGTTTTATAACGGTTTTGGGGGAGAATACATGCTCGTTTCCATCTAAATGTATACTTGATTTAATTGATTTTTGCTACATGCTTAGTCAAACATTCACTTGCTCCATTTATGAATTTCTTACTCATTCGAATGTAGTGTATATTCAATTGCATCACACTTAATCCTTTTTACCTTTGGACCTAAGCCTTTTCCACTATTATGCACACTTAACCGAATGAACCGGCTTTCCCACTATGTACATACATGACCAAATGAACGGGTCACATAACCGAATGTACGGGTAATACGACCGAATGAATTGGTCACATACCGAATGAATTGGTCACATACCAAATGAATTGGTCACGTAACCAAATGTATTGGTCAAACTACACTTATCTTTGATTATTGGTCCACATATTACTTTTGTTTCCGTAGACTATAACATATTTGGCAGTGGGTTGTGAACACACAGGTTACAAGTCTCTTATGGCGGGACTTGGAACTGAGTGGATTTACAATGCCTTTGCTGGGCGATCATTTCTCTATAGGCATTATTTGTTAAACAAACTCTATGAACTCACCAACCTCGTGTTGACACTTTAGCATGTATTTTCAGGTTTTAAGCTATGGCACGCTACAGGAGGTTTTGGCAGGGCATGGCATGGTCATAGAAGACTCTGATTATTTATATGGGGACCGTTTTAAACTATTTTAAGGGCCTACTTCCGCACTACTTTTAAAATGTAAATTCAACATTTATGACTTAACTATTTTATTCTATATAATTGAAGTAAAAACCATTTTTGTACTTATGTTGTGATACCGATTGAGTTACACCCCAGCTACACGTATGCTTCCGCTGGACCCGAATTTGGGGGTGTGACAGATCGGTACCAGAGCTTTGGCTATAGCGAACTAAGTGTTTTTAAAACCTAGACTATAGCTACTTTTACGAAAACTTAACCCTATGACCGTCACATGCCTGCCTGCCAAGATGATGCCTCACTTGTGGTTTGTTGCTGACTTAGGTGATGAGATTTGTGTCTCATTATCTGGTATATTATGTTCATTTATTCTAATTGATTTCTATCATTGTCTTTCATATAAGCATGTTCACGTATCATATATGTCACCGCGTTATGTTTTTCCTTGCATAGTTTCATCATTCGACCTTGAGTTTGGTCACCTGCCTTAGTCTTTCTGAACGTCTTGGTATTTGTGAAGGACATAGTCTTAGTATAACTGAGCTGAGTATTTCAAAATTCATGGAACCTCGGTGGAATATAGACTGGTCATCTATATTCGACCCGGGATAGTGAGATATAGGCTGACCACCTATGTCTGACTCAGAGATGAATTTTGCAACACTGAGAATGGTTATAATAAAATTTTGTCTGGATTAAATTCTCTACCCAATTTCCAAATGTTTTATTCATGTGTGCGTACTTACTTTCATCACAATCTCATTATGTCGCAGCTGTCACAGTCTTTTCCCTTCTCACCATTATTATCATCCTATTCCCCATATATAAAAGGAATTAGCTTACACTCTATAGATTCCGATGTCACTCATCACTCATTACTCCCAATATTGATAAGTGGATATTATCAATGACCTCCCTAGGAAAGACTTCCCATACCATATATAAGGATGGTCCCTAGGTACATGATGACCATTCAAAACTCAACAGAAATCCTAAGATATCACAAAACCACTCGAGCCACGTCAACTTGTCATACCGCAACATCAACCTTTCATTCTACGATAACCCACTCTCGAACATCTACTACTAGGAAACGTCTTAATTATGTCTCACCCTTCTTTTCTCGTTTTGAAGTGCTATGCCGCCAGGGAAAGCTAAAGCTACTCCAACTATGACACCTGCTGCTATTCGGAAATTGGTTAAGGATAGTATCGCTGAAGCTCTAGAGATCGAGAGAGCCGAGGTAGCTGCAAGGGCTGCTGAAACCGCTTTACAGACAGGGACAGATGGACAATCCGATAATAGGCGTGAATGTACTTGGAAAAATTTTAAGATTAGTGATCCCATCAAGTTTAAGGGCACTGAAGGAGCGGTTGCTTTGATTCGCTGGTTCGAAAAGACTGAGAATGTGTTCCTCATGTGCCACTGTCCTGATGTCAGCAAGGTAAAATTCGCTACTGGCATGCTTTTGGATGAAGCTATGTCATGGTGGAATTCTTATGCTCAACCGATGGGTATGGAAAATGCCTACAAGCTCACCTGGGAGCAATTCAAGAAATTGATGACTGATAAGTTTTGCCCTCGTACTGAGGTGCAGAAGTTGGAAACAGAGTTTTATAAGCTGGTGACAGTAGGTAATGATATCGAGGCATATATCCGGAGGTTTCAGGAGTTGGCTGTGCTATGTCCAACTATGGTTTCAGATAACGAAAAGCTGCTAGAAAATTTCATCGGTGGACTACCCTGCAACATCAGTGGGAACGTAATTGCTTCTAAATCAGACACGCTGGAGGAAGCTATCAGAATGTCTCAAAAGCTTATGGCTCAAGTGATGAAGCAAGAAACTACTGTCAACAACAACAACGAAAACAAGAGGAAAAGGGATGACAACCAAGGAGACGATCAAGTATGGCAGCCAAACAAACAACATGAAGTGGTTAGGGCCTACGTTGCGGAGCCAAGTGAAAAGAAAGGATATGCAGGTACTTTACCTAAGTGCAACAAGTGTCAGTTTCATTACAAAGGACCTTGCCCCACTCAATGTGGAAACTGCCAAAAGGTCGGACACAAAGCCAAGGATTGCAAGACTCCCACCCTCGTAATGCATCAGAAAGTCACGGTAACCTGCCATGAGTGTGGAGTAATTGGACACTTCAAGAGTGAATGCCCAGAGTTGAGGAACCAGAATGGAGGAAGAGTTCGTTGAAATGCGAAGCTCGTCAGGAAAACAACAACGATGTCAATGTTAAAAAGAGAACTCCTACCTTGTATATAAATAAAACCTAAACTCTCTAGTGTTGTACTTCTTTTGTGTTTAATTCTACGTTCTATCGTATAAGTTTCATGTACTATTAACGAATTCCGACCTAATGAATATTCTATCTTTTATCACCGCAAGCTCCTAGCGATTTCATTAAGATTCTTTGGAACTACACCACTTATCATCGGCAAACCAATGGTCAGGATTAGAGAACGATTCAAACCTAGGGAGATATGCCCAAATCGGGTGTGATTGACTCTAGAAATGGTTGGACTAACCATTTTCCATAAATCAGATTCCTTTATAACCATAGTTACCACACGAGCTTAGAGACTACACCATTTGAAGCACTCTATGGTCGAAGTGCCAACATCCATTGACGGATCGAAATTTGGAAAAAGCCTAACTCACTAGTCCAATAAGCATTCATGAAATAACCAGGAATTTCTTGCGAGTCAAGAATCAGTTACAAGTTCAATAAGTTGTAAACCCTTAGAACTTCAAGTTAATGGCATGATTATGTTGAAAGTTCTGCCTAGGAAAGGCATGATACCAATAAGAAAAATTTGGGAAGATAAACCCGGGATTCAGACAGTATGGGTTTAGTGGCCTACAGACTTGAACTCCCATTAGAGCTCAGTAGCTTACACGATAAATATCACCATCTTTTCACCAATACCATTCTAGAGACTTACACAAACTGAACTTCGGGACGAAGTTCCTGTTAGAAGGGAAGACTGTCACAACTCGTAACTTCCGGTCATTTTCCAAACCTCGACAATTTACTATTCACATATCACTATTCATCATTTACTATTCATCGATCACTATTCATCGTTTTTGAGGTCCATTTGATATTCTGAGAAGCGTTCAGAAATTTTACTATTCACTTGACACTATTCATTTCCGGAAGAAATTACACTATTCACGTGCATTACTCATTTCATCGTAAATTTGGTTTACGAGTATTCAAATTCGCGTAACCATATTGGTTCAGGAGCGAATTCATGCATTATCATTGGGACATTTCATACGGACTAGAAATAGTCTTTATATCATAATTATGGCACTTGCATACTATTCCACTCGTAGGGTAATTAAATTAATACTTTTGGTATAATTTGCTTTTACGTATAATTATTTCTAAATAAACGTTAACAAGCAATCAATAATGTGACTAACACGTCCGACACTCCCGACTATGATCCCAATATATTTTTATATTCATTTTAATAATATAAAAATTATAATATTAGTTTACCCGGTGTTTTCAAATCAATTGCTACATTTTACGGTCGGAGCTTATAACTCCGTCGGTTTGCGTTATTTCAACCCGATAAATATTTTAACACCCAATTCTCATCAGGAATATTATTTTACAACTTTTACAACTTCGTCATATTTTATTTCAACCCGACACGATTTATTTTTAGTTAACTCGGTACCCGATAACACCTAAAATACAAAATAACTAACTAATACTTGTGTTTGGGGACACAATCTTTAATTAGCCACCACTTTTCCTTATTTTTCTCCATGGTTGCCGCCCCCCCCCCCCCCCCCCCACCCTAGCCCCCCTAATCCATGTGTTCATTAATAAACAAAGACCATAAAGACTTTGTAAATATCTATATTTTCATTTCCTTTCATTTGGATACTTGAAGAAAACTCATTTTTTCTCTTCCTCCTCTCCTCCATGATCGGCCAAGAAACACAAGACAAGAGAAACCATAATTTTTCCAAGATCAAGTGATTTTACAACTCTAGTATACTTCTATTTTGGGTTTTGAAATAAAAACCAAGAAGTATTTAGGTACCTAGTTACTTTAAACACCTTCAAACTACTAGTAAGCTTTTCTTGATCTTTCTTAATGTTTCATATATTTATTTTATGTATTTTCAAGTCATAATAGTAGATCATGCATATATATATATATATATATATATATATATATATATATATATATATATATATATGTGTGTGTGTTATATATACCACTTTTACAATAATACTCTTTAATCTTAGATCTATAAATTTTTTTTAGTAACTTCAAGAGATCCACCAAGATTGGTGATGTTTAGGAACCCATGACACCCTAAGAAGGTGTATGGTAGGAATAGACTAGTTTTGTGGTGATTGAAAGTGGTTTGGATGAAGTTAGAAACTAGGAAAATCTATTTTTGACACTTTCAAAAATGTTGCTGTCCCTTTTTGGCAAACGTGGAAAGATCAAGGGCAAGGGTGTAACTTTTGACCAAAGATTTAGAAAATACTCTCCGATACGAAACTATAGCCGAAAACGGGGATAAAAACGAGTTAATAACGAAGGAGATATGATTTTTGTAAATTTAACGACGAAAACTATTTTCTGAAAAACTGCATGCTGTTTGACAGTTTTCGACGGGCAAAAAGAGGTGTTAAACGTAACCTAGAGGAGCCGAGTTATCAAAAATATATTAGTATATACAAAAACGAATCCGTGGATATAAAGAACGAGGAAAATGAGCTTAAAACGACCAAGTTATACCCGTTTTAACATCGTCAAAACTATATATATATATATACTTGGTCACAAATAAAAATAATAACTTACGCACTAAATGGTATATTTTCTAGAAATGTTACTAAGGACTATATTCTTAACAAATGAAATACGTATGACCCAAAAGAATATTTATATGACTTAACGACGTTATTTTAAGGTTTTCGGTACGAGGAATATAACGCTAACATTTTCATACGAGATAATACAACAAGTTATATACTTCTATATTTGGACTTATTTTTCCTAAGTACGGAAACTATTTTACTATGACAATAACGAGTATTTCCATGTCACGAGTGGTATAGGCATCATGTGCATGTGCATTCATTTCATCACGTCATGATCTAAAGTAGATCGTTATTACTCATATTAGGTTGCGGTTAGAGATCGTGCCTCATTTCAGTGTATCCATTCTTGTCATCGTAGCTATCGCTCCAGGTGAGTCATAGCCCCTACTATTTTAACTTGTTTTATAACGGTTTTAGGGGAGAATACATGCTCGTTTCCATCTAAATGTATACTTGATTTAATTGATTTTTGCTACATGCTTAGTCAAACATTCACTTGCTCCATTTATGAATTTCTTACTAATTCGAATGTAGTGTATATTCAATTGCATCACACTTAATCCTTTTTACCTTTGGACCTAAGCCTTTTCCACTATTATGCACACTTAACCGAATGAACCGGCTTTCCCACTATGTACATACATGACCAAATGAACGGGTCACATAACCGAATGTACGGGTAATACGACCGAATGGATTGGTCACATACCGAATGAATTGGTCACATACCAAATGAATTGGTCACGTAACCAAATGTATTGGTCAAACTACACTTATCTTTGATTATTGGTCCACATATTACTTTTGTTTCCGTAGACTATAACATATTTGGCAGTGGGTTGTGAACACACAGGTTACAAGTCTCTTATGGCGGGACTTGGAACTGAGTGGATTTACAATGCCTTTGCTGGGCGATCATTTCTCTATAGGCATTATTTGTTAAACAAACTCTATGAACTCACCAACCTCGTGTTGACACTTTAGCATGTATTTTCAGGTTTTAAGCTATGGCACGCTACAGGAGGTTTTGGCAGGGCATGGCATGGTCATAGAAGACTCTGATTATTTATATGGGGACCGTTTTAAACTATTTTAAGGGCCTACTTCTGCACTACTTTTAAAATGTAAATTCAACATTTATGACTTAACTATTTTATTCTATATAATTGAAGTAAAAACCATTTTTGTACTTATGTTGTGATACCGATTGAGTTACACCCCAGCTACGCGTATGCTTCCGCTGGACCCGAATTTGGGGGTGTGACAGATTGGTACCAGAGCTTTGGCTATAGCGAACTAAGTGTTTTTAAAACCTAGACTATAGCTACTTTTACGAAAACTTAACCCTATGACCGTCACGTGCCTGCCTGCCAAGATGATGCCTCACTTGTGGTTTGTTGCTGACTTAGGTGATGAGATTTGTGTCTCATTATCTGGTATATTATGTTCATTTATTCTAATTGATTTCTATCATTGTCTTTCATATAAGCATGTTCACGTATCATATATGTCACCGCGTTATGTTTTTCCTTGCATAGTTTCATCATTCGACCTTGAGTTTGGTCACCTGCCTTAGTCTTTCTGAACGTCTTGGTATTTGTGAAGGACATAGTCTTAGTATAACTGAGCTGAGTATTTCAAAATTCATGGAACCTCGGTGGAATATAGACTGGTCATCTATATTCGACCCGGGATAGTGAGATATAGGCTGACCACCTATGTCTGACTCAGAGATGAATTTTGCAACACTGAGAATGGTTATAATAAAATTTTGTCTGGATTAAATTCTCTACCCAATTTCCAAATGTTTTATTCATGTGTGCGTACTTACTTTCATCACAATCTCATTATGTCGCAGCTGTCACAGTCTTTTCCCTTCTCACCATTATTATCATCCTCTTCCCCATATATAAAAGGAATTAGCTTACACTCTATAGATTCCGATGTCACTCATCACTCATTACTCCCAATATTGATAAGTGGATATTATCAATGACCTCCCTAGGAAAGACTTCCCATACCATATATAAGGATGATCCCTAGGTACATGATGACCATTCAAAACTCAACAGAAATCCTAAGATATCACAAAACCACTCGAGCCACGTCAACTTGTCATACCGCAACATCAACCTTTCATTCTACGATAACCCACTCTCGAACATCTACTACTAGGAAACGTCTTAATTATGTCTCACCCTTCTTTTCTCGTTTTGAAGTGCTATGCCGCCAGGGAAAGCTAAAGCTACTCCAACTATGACACCTGCTGCTATTCGGAAATTGGTTAAGGATAGTATCGCTGAAGCTCTAGAGATCGAGAGAGCCGAGGTAGCTGCAAGGGCTGCTGAAACCGCTTTACAGACAGGGACAGATGGACAATCCGATAATAGGCGTGAATGTACTTGGAAAAATTTTAAGATTAGTGATCCCATCAAGTTTAAGGGCACTGAAGGAGCGGTTGCTTTGATTCGCTGGTTCGAAAAGACTGAGAATGTATCCATTCTTGTCATTTCAGTGTATCCATTCTTGTCATCGTAGCTATCGCTCCAGGTGAGTCATAGCCCCTACTATTTTAACTTGTTTTATAACGGTTTTGGGGGAGAATACATGCTCGTTTCCATCTAAATGTATACTTGATTTAATTGATTTTTGCTACATGATTAGTCAAACATTCACTTGCTCCATTTATGAATTTCTTACTCATTCGAATGTAGTGTATATTCAATTGCATCACACTTAATCCTTTTTACCTTTGGACCTAAGCCTTTTCCACTATTATGCACACTTAACCGAATGAACCGGCTTTCCCACTATGTACATACATGACCAAATGAACGGGTCACATAACCGAATGTACGGGTAATACGACCGAATGAATTGGTCACATACCGAATGAATTGGTCACATACCAAATGAATTGGTCACGTAACCAAATGTATTGGTCAAACTACACTTATCTTTGATTATTGGTCCACATATTACTTTTGTTTCCGTAGACTATAACATATTTGGCAGTGGGTTGTGAACACACAGGTTACAAGTCTCTTATGGCGGGACTTGGAACTGAGTGGATTTACAATGCCTTTGCTGGGCGATCATTTCTCTATAGGCATTATTTGTTAAACAAACTCTATGAACTCACCAACCTCGTGTTGACACTTTAGCATGTATTTTCAGGTTTTAAGCTATGGCACGCTACAGGAGGTTTTGGCAGGGCATGGCATTGTCATATGTAACACCCCCAAAATACCGCAGCGGAAGACTGTGTCATTGGGGTGCTACTTCATAATACAAAGTACAAGTTATAGAAAACGAACTCTAAATGAGACGTTTTGAAAAGTTACCATTCGATTAATGAATTCAAAGTTACAAACATGAGATTCCAAAGTATGATACATAAATGTATACAAGTGTTTTGAATGGTAAATGATAAAAGCGTAAGTCTTCAGAATATGCAGCTTGACTCTAAGTTCCACGCACTAGCTATCGCCTTACTAACCTGAGATAAACATGCTAAAGTGTCAACACAATGGTTGGTGAGTTCATAGAGTTTGTCTTAAAACAGTTGAAAAAGCCTTAAAGAATGATCACACAGCAAAGGCATCGTGAATCCACTCAGTTACAAGTCCCGCCATAAGAGACTTGTAACCTGTGTGTTCACAACCCACTGCTAACATATATAGTATGAATAAGACATGTATAAGTTCATCAAGACAATTTAAGCAATTAGAAGTGAGTCTCTACTTCATCTCCGAAGACCTCACTTGGGAGCCAATTCCCAAAGACAACTGGGAGTCAATTCCCAAAGACAACTGGGAGCCAATTCCCAAAGACAACTGGGAGTCAATTCCCAAAGACAACTGGGAGCCACTTCCCAAAGAAAAAGACAGTCATGTATGTATTAAATCAAGTATAATGCCATCAAGTATAAGACAATCAAGTATAACACAGTCACGTATAAACGTTTTGAGTATTTGTACAAGTAAGCAAGTAGTTGAGCATGTATCCCCCCCAAGAGTTTAAAACAAGTACGAAAAGAGTAGGGGCTATGACTCACCTTAAGTCTATGTAATGAGAAATGATAATGGTAGTCGAATCGCGAAAGTCTCTAAGAGCAGCCTATAATAGAACGTTGCGACTTAGGTTTGGAGTAACGTCTAAGAGTACGACGAATTGCCTATATATGTCTTGCATAATGTTCATGATGTAGTACTTAGTATATAATGTAAGTCGTTGAATATAAGTGGTCTATGAAACATGTATAGGTTGTACATATCTTACTACCGTTCGGGCCGACATAATTCAGAAGTCATGGAGTAAACGTTCGAGGAGCCAGGACACTTTAACTCGTAAATCCACAACTCGTCTTGACGGCTTACTCAATGAACTCCTCACATGAGGCTCCCTACTATTGTAGTATTTGATAACATATATATATAGGCTTTTTGATCTTTAAAAGTTATATGGTCTTTAGCCGTGGCTTTGCCGTGACCTTGGTCATCGTTACCATGGTCTTGAGACTCAACCTTGGCTTTAGCCATGGTTGTGGTCTTGGCTTTAGGTCATTAGACCTCTTGGTCTCATCTAAATATAATCATTATATAGTAACTTTTGTCTAAAAATGGGCTGTTAAGAATTTGAAGAAATTTATCACTCAGAAAGCATTTTCAGGTCTCGAGCTTCTTTACTCCTGAACGAAAACGTCGTTCTGGACAACTTTCGTGTTTTAACTTTTTGATGAATCGGACCAGAAGTGGGACTTTCAAAATCATAATTTGATCAGAATGCAATTTAGGCAGATTTGCCGTTTTGGTTTCGCTAACTTCAAATGGTCATAACTTTTGACTCGTATACTCGTTTTGGGTGATTCAAATTGCTATGTTTTCCTTGTTAAGTCCTCTTTAACAGTAAGTAAGTGTCAAATATCAAAGTTATACTATTGTGGTCGTGGTTTTCCATAAAAATCACTAGTTTGCTTGTTTGCTTGTCATAAGTTAACATATGTATACCAATACTCGTTTTATCCATTTTTAAACATCATGAACACAATACAAAGACCATATATAGCATGAAAGAAACATAATAAGCATGAAATGATATTGATCAAGAAAGTGTATAAGGGTTTGCTTACAACTTTTGGCTTTCTGAAGAAAGGAAGTCAAGTATAGAACTAGGACACTAAACCTAAGCTTGTAAACCCTTCACCATAACTCTTGTAACCATTGATAGACTTGATATAGACCTTGTGAAAACCCATTAACTTCAGCCCCTAATCACCTTGTGTAGCTCCTAATTCAACCATGGAATCACCAAACAAACTTAAGAACTAGGTAGAGAATACTAAGGCCTTGAACTTTGTAGTGTAACTTGTATATTGAAGATCAAAGGATCATGGTGCTATGATAAAAGGTTGTGGCGTTTTTGTGGTGAAGAAAGGAAGCAAATGAGCTCTCTATTTATAGTAAGAATGAGGAGGTTAGGAAGGTGGCTAGGAAACTACCTAAACTTGGAGACAAAGTTGTAAATAAAAATGATCCAATGGCTAAAGTCATGAGATGATGCCACAAGTGTGAATGCCCCCCCCCCTAGTGGCGGTTTGGAATGAGGATAAGGTGACTAGATGATGACTCTTGGTCTTTGGATGATAATATCCTAAGTATGTAGCTAGTTTTGGACCCGTAAATTGCTAACCGTAAGTTTTTAGGCCACGAAACGTAAAACCGGGTATCCTAAAAATATGAAACTTATAAATATGGTTAAACATGTCAATATAGTCCATAATAAAATATAAAATGAGTGGTAGGTTCTATCGGGTGCGAAAACCCTGCTAAAAACTGGAAACACGGGTCTAAAACGCGCAATTCGCGTAAAACGCTGAACTGAAAAACGTAAAATTCCGAAACTTTTGGAATTGTCCTAAAATGAAAGAAAATCATATTTCTATTGTTTATAATGTTTTATGGATATATCGGGATGCTGGAAGGACGTTTAAACCTAAAAGTAAATCTCGGACACGGCTTTGTGATTTTTGCAGAAATGATCCGACGAGCGTCAAACTCTCGGATTATCGTTAAAATAGTTTAACTTACGAGAATATGAAATAAAAATTTTTGAGATGAATAGTGAAAAGTGAATAGTAAAAAGTGAATAGTAAAAGTGAATAGTAAAATTTTCGGGAATAAAAGTTAACCTGAAATTGCGAATTGTTACAGTCTCCACCCCTTAAAGAGAACTTCGCCCCGAAGTTCTGTTGATGTTAACTACTTACGGTGTGTCTAAGAGAATTCGGGATCTCTAATATAGTGGTGTTCACTCTGATTCGTCTAAGATTCTGGTTAAGGAGTTGTATCGGCTATAATTAAGCCCACTTATTTATAACACATTACTTACATAAAGAAGCGTCCAAATTTATGTAAGTAAGGTCTCATAAACTTATGGTTCGGTGATTTACAATTTCTTTATTTAACTGAAGAGGCGTCCCAATCCATTTAAATAAGGAGATTCTAAAACATCCTACTTAAGAATTTCCGACACAAAATCCGCCTTCTGAGGCCGATAGTAAGATAATCAAGCCATCAAATCCCTAAAACTAAGCAATAATATTATTTAACTCAAATCTTGTGTCTAATCAAACAAGAACTGTCACAAGATCAAGTTAACTAATTAGTTATTGCTGAGCTCCATGTTTTTAATGACTCGACTAATCTCTGGGGCTCCTTATAATACTAAAGTCACATCATCTAACAGCGTGGAACTAAGTAAACCTCTAACCAAAAGCATATGTGTATGTATTGTGTGTAAGGCAAATAAAGAGGAAGGTCCCAACGTATATAGCAGTTATAGTCTAGGCACTAAATGCAACCTAGTTCTCTATAACCAAGGCTCTGGTACCAATCTGTAACACCCCCAAAATACCGCAGCGGAAGACTGTGTCATTGGGGTGCTACTTCATAATACAAAGTACAAGTTATAGAAAACGAACTCTAAATGAGACGTTTTGAAAAGTTACCATTCGATTAATGAATTCAAAGTTACAAACATGAGATTCCAAAGTATGATACATAAATGTATACAAGTGTTTTGAATGGTAAATGATAAAAGCGTAAGTCTTCAGAATATGCAGCTTGACTCTAAGTTCCACGCACTAGCTATCGCCTTACTAACCTGAGATAAACATGCTAAAGTGTCAACACAATGGTTGGTGAGTTCATAGAGTTTGTCTTAAAACAGTTGAAAAAGCCTTAAAGAATGATCACACAGCAAAGGCATCGTGAATCCACTCAGTTACAAGTCCCGCCATAAGAGACTTGTAACCTGTGTGTTCACAACCCACTGCTAACATATATAGTATGAATAAGACATGTATAAGTTCATCAAGACAATTTAAGCAATTAGAAGTGAGTCTCTACTTCATCTCCGAAGACCTCACTTGGGAGCCAATTCCCAAAGACAACTGGGAGTCAATTCCCAAAGACAACTGGGAGCCAATTCCCAAAGACAACTGGGAGTCAATTCCCAAAGACAACTGGAAGCCACTTCCCAAAGAAAAAGACAGTCATGTATGTATTAAATCAAGTATAATGCCATCAAGTATAAGACAATCAAGTATAACACAGTCACGTATAAACGTTTTGAGTATTTGTACAAGTAAGCAAGTAGTTGAGCATGTATCCCCCCCAAGAGTTTAAAACAAGTACGAAAAGAGTAGGGGCTATGACTCACCTTAAGTCTATGTAATGAGAAATGATAATGGTAGTCGAATCGCGAAAGTCTCTAAGAGCAGCCTATAATAGAACGTTGCGACTTAGGTTTGGAGTAACGTCTAAGAGTACGACGAATTGCCTATATATGTCTTGCATAATGTTCATGATGTAGTACTTAGTATATAATGTAAGTCGTTGAATATAAGTGGTCTATGAAACATGTATAGGTTGTACATATCTTACTACCGTTCGGGCCGACATAATTCAGAAGTCATGGAGTAAACGTTCGAGGAGCCAGGACACTTTAACTCGTAAATCCACAACTCGTCTTGACGGCTTACTCAATGAACTCCTCACATGAGGCTCCCTACTATTGTAGTATTTGATAACATATATATATAGGCTTTTTGATCTTTAAAAGTTATATGGTCTTTAGCCGTGGCTTTGCCGTGACCTTGGTCATCGTTACCATGGTCTTGAGACTCAACCTTGGCTTTAGCCATGGTTGTGGTCTTGGCTTTAGGTCATTAGACCTCTTGGTCTCATCTAAATATAATCATTATATAGTAACTTTGGTCTAAAAATGGGCTGTTAAGAATTTGAAGAAATTTATCACTCAGAAAGCATTTTCAGGTCTCGAGCTTCTTTATTCCTGAACGAAAACGTCGTTCTGGACAACTTTCGTGTTTTAACTTTTTGATGAATCGGACCAGAAGTGGGACTTTCAAAATCATAATTTGATCAGAATGCAATTTAGGCAGATTTGCCGTTTTGGTTTCGCTAACTTCAAATGGTCATAACTTTTGACTCGTATACTCGTTTTGGGTGATTCAAATTGCTATGTTTTCCTTGTTAAGTCCTCTTTAACAGTAAGTAAGTGTCAAATATCAAAGTTATACTATTGTGGTCGTGGTTTTCCATAAAAATCACTAGTTTGCTTGTTTGCTTGTCATAAGTTAACATATGTATACCAATACTCGTTTTATCCATTTTTAAACATCATGAACACAATACAAAGACCATATATAGCATGAAAGAAACATAATAAGCATGAAATGATATTGATCAAGAAAGTGTATAAGGGTTTGCTTACAACTTTTGGCTTTCTGAAGAAAGGAAGTCAAGTATAGAACTAGGACACTAAACCTAAGCTTATAAACCCTTCACCATAACTCTTGTAACCATTGATAGACTTGATATAGACCTTGTGAAAACCCATTAACTTCAGCCCCTAATCACCTTGTGTAGCTCCTAATTCAACCATGGAATCACCAAACAAACTTAAGAACTAGGTAGAGAATACTAAGGCCTTGAACTTTGTAGTGTAACTTGTATATTGAAGATCAAAGGATCATGGTGCTATGATAAAAGGTTGTGGCGTTTTTGTGGTGAAGAAAGGAAGCAAATGAGCTCTCTATTTATAGTAAGAATGAGGAGGTTAGGAAGGTGGCTAGGAAACTACCTAAACTTGGAGACAAAGTTGTAAATAAAAATGATCCAATGGCTAAAGTCATGAGATGATGCCACAAGTGTGAATGCCCCCCCCCTAGTGGCGGTTTGGAATGAGGATAAGGTGACTAGATGATGACTCTTGGTCTTTGGATGATAATATCCTAAGTATGTAGCTAGTTTTGGACCCGTAAATTGCTAACCGTAAGTTTTTAGGCCACGAAACGTAAAACCGGGTATCCTAAAAATATGAAACTTATAAATATGGTTAAACATGTCAATATAGTCCATAATAAAATATAAAATGAGTGGTAGGTTCTATCGGGTGCGAAAACCCTGCTAAAAACTGGAAACACGGGTCTAAAACGCGCAATTCGCGTAAAACGCTGAACTGAAAAACGTAAAATTCCGAAACTTTTGGAATTGTCCTAAAATGAAAGAAAATCATATTTCTATTGTTTATAATGTTTTATGGATATATCGGGATGCTGGAAGGACGTTTAAACCTAAAAGTAAATCTCGGACACGGCTTTGTGATTTTTGCAGAAATGATCCGACGAGCGTCAAACTCTCGGATTATCGTTAAAATAGTTTAACTTACGAGAATATGAAATAAAAATTTTTGAGATGAATAGTGAAAAGTGAATAGTAAAAAGTGAATAGTAAAAGTGAATAGTAAAAAGTGAATAGTAAAATTTTCGGGAATAAAAGTTAACCTGAAATTGCGAATTGTTACATCATAGAAGACTCTGATTATTTATATGGGGACCGTTTTAAACTATTTTAAGGGCCTACTTCCGCACTACTTTTAAAATGTAAATTCAACATTTATGACTTAACTATTTTATTCTATATAATTGAAGTAAAAACCATTTTTGTACTTATGTTGTGATACCGATTGAGTTACACCCCAGCTACACGTATGCTTCCGCTGGACCCGATTTTGGGGGTGTGACAGTTTTGTATAGGTTGTTGATGCGTGGGAATCGCAACAGGCTTTACCTCTCGAGGGATCTCGAGAAGCTTACAACCCCCACCAGGCAGTGTACCTGATCGTTGTAGTATAGTATAGTGACAAGTACCGGGGGATTGATCGTTCAGCTTAGGAATAGTGTCGCTAGGATTAGAAAACCTAAATACTAGTTCTAAAGGTGATGGATGATTATTTTTGTGTTTTTATATTTTATGGAAAGCAAGTAAAAATCTCGGTTTTTGGAAGAGTGGGCGGAATTAGTTGCTATTCAACTAACCCAAAACTAAGATGCAATCAAATTAAAATACAAAAAATGAAAATAAACTAATTATACTAAGGTTGTGAGCAGTAATTGGAAAAAATGTGTTTACTTAGATTTCACTACTCCCTAGATATCTTTTACACGTTAATTACTTGTTATAATTGCATGGATGACGGATCGTATTCCTTAATATCATTCATGGGGTGGCATACATAACTCCCCAATTCTATGAGCTCTTATCTCCTCCTACACCATGCCCAGCACAACTATAGGGATTGTAAACAGTGGCTCATGCATTAAATACAACCAATAAAGACCTAGTACACCTCGGTTCATGTTTCTTAAGACGTTCAAGCATGTTACCATTTGGAGATCTGCCAGTTTTCTTAAGCCTAACATATAAATCATTCATCCATAACAAGAATAAACAAGTAATCAACACATAATCAATATCTAGGTTTCATTAGATCTAAGCAAACATAAAGGAGATCTAGCCTAGCATAATGGAATTGAGACAAGAACAAGATATAGACAACCAACACATAGACATATTGATTGAATTAGAAGAACACTTATCTCAATTACAATGCAAGGTATCAAGGGGTTGGAACCCTTGAAAAACCTGTAAAAGTTGCACCAAAATCGTACTTAGGGTTTCTCCAAAACTTCTCTTTTTTATATGTGAAAAATTAGAAAACTATATATAGAAAAATAGGTCTGACGGCGTCAAGAGTAATCTTGTGACGCCGTTACCTTGCCGCCAAAACTCTCCTCGGACTGCCTAGATCTACTTCTGACGCCGTCAAGAGTTAGACACTTCCAGGCCGTCATGACTCTTTTACTCTTGACGCCCTTCTCTCGTGACGCCTTCAAAACTCTACTGGGTCGTCATGGAAATTCATGAAATTTTCTCTTTACGCCATCAAGGATTTGCTCTTGACGCCGTCACCTACTGTTCCCAGCATGGAAAATTAAGACTTTGGCGTTTTCTTCACTTTTATGCTCCAAAAACGTCCGAATTGCTTCCTTTTCCAGATTTCACTCCCAAAGTACCTAAAATCACAAAAGGAACGATTTAGGGCAATATTTGATCAAATAAATTTGGATTCGGGCTTAAATGACCCCCTAAAAACGGATCATTTTTCGCCTCATCATATACCCTTACACTTGAGATTTGCTTGTCCTCAAGCAAATGCGATTTTATTCTACTCAAAAGACAAGTTAGGGGTCATTTAACACTAATATAAAAGTAATTACAACAAATAATCGTTCCACTAAACACCAATAGACAAGCACGGAGGTCATACACAAGCACCTCACAAATAGTGTTTAGATACTCACATCTCTGGAGTGTAATAAAGTATAAATTACAATATGGAAACGGAAGATATCTCTCACTACCTGTCATAGCAAAATAGATTACCATAGGCTTGGGAAAGGATCAAACCTCCACCACATGGCGTAAGCACCTAGGATAAACTATCAAAGAGGTCTTTTAAAGGGTTGTAACGTTAGGTGTAGGGATATGAAATACACGGCTTTGTTGGATAAAGGAAGTTTTACTGGTGGCGAGTTAACAATCTTGGTTAATTACATGTACAATATGGCGTTGCTAAGCCAAGTCTAGACTCGACTTAAGCTAATAAATGAAAAATAACGAAAACATAAAATAAACATAGAATAAAAAGGGATGGTAGTCCGTATGTTTTTTCTCTTTTTCTTTTTTCCATTTTTTTTTCTTTTTCTCTTGTTTTTTTTTGATTTTTTTTTTTTTTTTTTTTTTTTTTTGCATACACTCTTACCCTACCATCCAAAATAATACATCATAGGGGATAAACATTTCCCTTACACTTGAATTTTTACATACTTTACAATAAACTAATCTAATGACTCGAATTAAGAAAATTAAGACACTTGGAGCACTTTTAAGATTAACGTACATATGGGGGTAATATATGATGTTCTTCCCCATTACTCCATAAAATAAGTACTTACCCATGAGTCCCAATCATCCCAAAACAATATGTACAATGATATGACTCGACTTAGCAACCATGTAATCAATTAGAAAGTTAACTTAGGGTTTAACAAATAACAATAATGCACTAAAAATGAGCGCATACACGGAAGGCTAAGGCGATTTGGTTGTACATTTAAGTGGGGTGTAACAAATTCTTCCTTTAAGTAAAATGCTTAAAGTTAGAAACGAAAAGATAGGCTCGGAGGGGTGTACTAGGGGTTTCGTGTACTAAAAATGAGTACAACGCTAAGGGTGTGGGAAAAATTAGTTGACTTAACTAGTCAAGTAATATGACTTAAATGGTCAAGTAATTATAATACGGGTTTAACACAAGGGTGATCCTAATGCCTCTTATCATGTAGTAAATCCTACTACACGAATGTAGTCTCACTAGCGGTCTCGGGATGCATCACTAACGCAAGTTCTAGAATCTAAATGCTACCGGTACACTCATAAGCACTAATAATGAATGTTTTCCCTATCAAATCTAAAGGCGAACCTCACATTTTTGGGTGGAAAATTTTTCTGAATATACAGTTATGTGCTAGTCATACAATCTCCTATCCATGAGACGCTTGCTATGGCTAAAGTTTCACTCCTAAATGTTGTAAAAAATTTTAAATTTGGTGCTAAAATTGCACTAACAAGTATTTCTCATAGTTTTATTACACATCTACTATTAAACAAAACAAACTCAAGCGAAAGTGCATATGTAAGGTATCATCTTTTTACCCTCCCCTTACACTTAAGATGAACATTGTCCCCAATGTTCAAGTAAAGAATGTAAAAGTGAAAAAGTAAAGAGAATGAAATCAAATACTCCCCTGATTCGCTCGGTATGGATAATAGGATGGCCAGGTTAAATCTTCCTCCAAGAAAATGAACAATCAAAGCTTCCCTTCCAGAATATAAATCATCTTCTTGTCATACATAACCTGTAAAACTTGACAAAATAGACAAGACAACCTCGCGTAAAATCGGCGGCATCCTATATAAGTTTCTAAATCCTAGAAAACAAGATAAGATATAATGCTTGTGGAATGAAGTTTGCAGATCTCCTGGAGATTATAAAACTTAATAATTCACAAAAACCATAAGACTCCGTTAGAAAAACAAAACCGGTAAAATTTCCAGATTTTAACTCCTGACGCCGTCAAGAGTAAAACCCTGACACCGTCAGAATGGACCTGCAGAAATTCTTATGTTAAGTTTCCGGAAAATTTCTGGAAAAACTTGGTCCTACTTCCTGGAAAATCCTGCAAAACTTCATTATGACTCAATACAAGCATTTGACTCTAACAAATACGAATATATATGCTCATTTATTATTGTGGAGAATCATGATCGGTTTGTTTCTTAAAAACATATTTGGGGTTTCCTCTTACACTTATCTTTTGCAAAAAATACTTTTAGGTGGAGTTAAGACTAGGCCAAAACAACAAAGTAAAGTATTTCCACATTTTAGTTTAGAAACATGATCAACCAACAATAAAAATAAAGCATGCATACGGAAGCAAATAACAATCAAACAAATAAAATCACACAAAACATGGGTTACCTCCCAAGAAGCGCTTTTCTTTATTTACGAGTCTTGTAGCTAGACTCAAGGTCATGGGTTACTACGTGACTCCATCATTGGTTCCATTCTCTAGGTCGTCTTCTAAACCAGTATCGCTCTCGTAGTGTAAGTACTTCGGGTCTTCGAACTCGAAAACATCTTGGCGATATTTAGAGCTAAGCTTACTAACATCCTTAAAGAATCCACATGATAAATCAGAAATGTTTTTACACCCTCTCCTAACATCTTCATCACACAAGATAAGTTGGGAGCTCATCATATCAAGCCCGTCACAATCTATTTCCTTAAGGTCTTTTCTCTTGTATGACGTTTGGTATGAAATCCTCCTAATCCCATCGGTGAAGGTCATGATTCCGTTCAAGTCATCCACTATCAAATTAGTGATTTCACAAAAGGGTGCTCCAAAGACGACTTGTGCTAACCTAGGGTCGACATAGTCCTCTATGTTGTCCACAATCGTGAATTCCATAGAGAATGCCATATTTCCTACGAACACCTGGATTTCATGATCCTTACCAACCACTTTCTCTCCCTTGTAAATCATTCCCCATCTGCAGATATTGTTATAATGAAACAATGACATAAAATTCTTTGGCAGGAATACATTAATGTATATGTTATCGAAGTACTTATGACCGATCATGCAGGGGATTTTGAGATTATTCGGATCACGTCATCTTATCTTCCCCAACTCTCCATCCTTTGACCCATATAGATTCCCCTCAAGAGAGGGACGATACTCGTACACCTCCTCACTATCCCTACGAAAAATTACCTTCCTAACACCATTGGTGAGTACTACACTACCATCTTTCTCATCAAGGATTGCTCCCGATTCATTGATAAATGGTATCCCAAGGACAAGGTTGGTTAACGTTTGATTGGTGAGAGGGTCCACGTCATCAACCACGGTGAGGTCAGTATTGTAAACAAGCTCTCCAATCCTAATTGATAAATTTTCTATTACTCTCTCGCACGCAATGTGCTCAGGGAAGGTTTCGTGGTATAGGGAAAGGGGGATTATGTTGACTGGGGAGCTAGGATCTATATGACTATCGGTTAAGAGCTTTTCCTTAATGGTACAGGGGATCTTGAAAACTTTAGGGTTACTTTCCTTAGTCTGATTGCTACCCACACTAATAACATCCTCCATTTTTCTCTCGGGTTCTTCTATAATAGATTTACCCAAAATGGTTGGATCTCTCTCATGCTCTTCCGATTTCTCTTTCCCTTCATCTGGTTTGCCGGATTCTTGCGCGATGTATTGCTCGGGTGAGTCGGTAGGTTTCCTTGCCGAAGCATTGTCAACCCTTGAGGTCTCATCTTTCGCTGTCTGACTGAATTTGTTAGTTTGTTGTTGGGTTGGGTTGGATGTTGAAGCAGATATTGTGGTGATGGTGTTTACGAAGTGGATTGGTCCAGGGGGGTTGACAGGTTCTTTTCCGTTAGGAGATAGATGTTTGAATAACTTGCTAGGACTTTTTATTTTTACAGGGGAGGCTGGTGGACTCATGACGGTAGCAGATTTAACCTCATCAACGTGAATGGGCCTATTATCAATACGCTCTTTGATAGCAGCCAACAGATTACAAATCTTGTTGTTCACATCAGCCTGCTGTTGTTTAAATTTGGCCTCGAGCGTAGCGAGCTATAATTCTTGAGATAGAATGAATTTTTTTAAAGTATCTTCACAGCTTTGCCTAGGAATGCCTTGTGATGGAAAATGCTCGGACCAAGTGAGTGGTGAGGAGTCATTGAAGGACACGCTTCGCGTTTGGTATCCTCTGAAATCAGGTTTATCCTTCCATGCCTCATAGGCTTCGGCAGAAGTCCGAGGACCCTGACCTACGTGATGATGTGAATTCGTTATAAGCACGTTTTGGAAGTTCCATGCAGTTATGAGTCTCATGAGGGCCATTGCATAGTTTGCATGTAGAAGCGATTCTGCTTACTTGGCTTGAAGGTTTTTGAGCTTCGTAAGATCTCATGAGAGACTTGACTCGACCTTCAAGTGCCATGATCCTACGGTCGGGAGTGCTAGAATTGTTTGAAGGCAAAGATATTGCCTTGACCGTTTTGTTCAAATCACGAGGATCATTCCAACTTTCGTTGTCATAGAGAGCAAGATCTTCTATGAGTTCCCATGATTGTTCCGCACTAAGATCACGTAGCTTACCACCGGCCGATTGGTCAATGGCTCGCCTCGTGGAGATGTCGATATGGTCATAAAAAATTTGGACTTGGAGCCAAAGATCTATGCCATGATAAGGGACTTTTTGGAGTAAGTCCTTGAAACGAGTCCATGCTTCATAAAGAGATTCATTTTGACGTTGTTGGAACATCAAGATGTCATTTCTAAGCTTAGTAGTTCTCCCCGGTGGGAAAAATTGAGCAAGGAAACGAGTGGTGAGATCATCCCATGTGGTGATGGATCCCGCGGGTAAACGCTCAAGCCATTGACTAGCTTGATCCCGTAGAGAGAATTGGAATAGGCGTAAACGGGTCGTCTCTCTAGTTTCAACACCTAGGTCTATGGAATCTACGATTTTGAGAAAGTCCTTAAGATGTTGGTTTGGATCTTCGGAACGAAGTCCATGGAATGCACATCCGCTTTGCACCAACCGGATGGTGTCGGATCACAAGGGGGTCACATTGGCTCCGGTGAGCTCAATGGTGTTTCGGTAGCCTTGGTGGCTAGGTCGGGAATACTCTCCTAAGGTTCGGGGCCTAAGGGGTTCTAATGGTGGGTTTTGTTGTGGTGGGATGACGGGTTCAAAGATGTTACCACCTTCCATGATGTCGGATGGTAAAGAGTTACGAACAAAGGCACAAAGAAATAAGATAGACTAAAGAAAACCTAAAAATAAAAAATAAAATCTTACTAGAAAGGAATCTAGCAAGTAGACCTAATAAAAAGAAATCCTAACCTAGACAATAACTATTCCCCGGCAACGGCGACAAAAAACTTGATGCGTGGGAATCGCAACAGGCTTTACCTCTCGAGGGATCTCGAGAAGCTTACAACCCCCACCAGGCAGTGTACCTGATCGTTGTAGTATAGTATAATGACAAGTACCGGGGGATTGATCATTCAGCTTAGGAATAGTGTCGCTAGGATTAGAAAACCTAAATACTAGTTCTAAAGGTGATGGATGATTATTTTTGTGTTTTTATATTTTATGGAAAGCAAGTAAAAATCTCGGTTTTTGGAAGAGTGGGCGGAATTAGTTGCTATTCAACTAACCCAAAACTAAGATGCAATCAAAATAAAATACAAAAAATGAAAATAAACTAATTATACTAAGGTTGTGAGCAGTAATTGGAGAAAATGTGTTTACTTAGATTTCACTACTCCCTAGATATCTTTTACACGTTAATTACTTGTTATAATTGCATGGATGACGGATCGTATTCCTTAATATCATTCATGGGGTGGCATACATAACTCCCCAATTCTATGAGCTCTTATCTCCTCCTACACCATGCCCAACACAACTATAGGGATTGTAAACAGTGGCTCATGCATTAAATACAACCAATAAAGACCTAGTACGCCTCGGTTCATGTTTCTTAAGACGTTCAAGCATGTTACCATTTGGAGATCTGCCAGTTTTCTTAAGCCTAACATATAAATCATTCATCCATAACAAGAATAAACAAGTAATTAACACATAATCAATATCTAGGTTTCATTAGATCTAAGCAAACACAAAGGAGATCTAGCATAGCATAATGGAATTGAGACAAGAACAAGATATAGACAACCAACACATAGACATATTGATTGAATTAGAAGAACACTTATCTCAATTACAATGCAAGGTATCAAGGGGTTGGAACCCTTGAAAAACCTGTAAAAGTTGCACCAAAATCGTACTTAGGGTTTCTCCAAAACTTCTCTTTTTTATATGTGAAAAATTAGAAAACTATATATAGAAAAATAGGTCTGACGGCGTCAAGAGTAATCTTGTGACGCCGTCACCTCGCCGCCAAAACTCTCCTCGGACTGCCTAGATCTACTTCTGACGCCGTCAAGAGTTAGACACTTCCAGGCCGTCATGACTCTTTTACTCTTGACGCCCTTCTCTCGTGACGCCGTCAAAACTCTACTGGGTCGTCATGGAAATTCATGAAATTTGCTCTTGACGCCGTCAAGGATTTGCTCTTGACGCCGTCACCTACTGTTCCCAGCATGGAAAATTAAGACTTTGGCGTTTTCTTCACTTTTATGCTCCAAAAACGCCCGAATTGATTCCTTTTCCAGATTTCACTCCCAAAGTACCTAAAATCACAAAAGGAATGATTTAGGGCAATATTTGATCAAATAAATTCGGATTCGGGCTTAAATGACCCCCTAAAAACGGATCATTTTTCGCCTCATCAGTTGTGCGGCGTACTTCCCCTAGCAGTTATACTTCTTTAATGAGATACATCAATGATGAGGCCAATCACTTACTCACCAGGGACTTGCTAGGGCTACATTTTCACTATAAACAGGAGCTCAATTCAGAGTCTAACAACACACATCAATCAAGAATAACTTTCTTGATCACAAAGGAAGAAAATGAGTGGTTTCTAACCAATAACCACTTGCTAAGGAGAATTAGGAGCAGGAATACCATTGGTGGATCATTGTGAACGAATTCATACTTGTAACTTTGGTATAATCTCATTTGAATATGTTAACAAGTTGTTTACTTTGTCTACTTTGTTATGAATATGTAGTAGTACCTTTATGTTTGTTAAAGGCATTTAGGCCTTGAGTTAACAGGAGAATTCAATTTTGAATCATGAATCTATTACATATGCATTTGATATGTTATTGTTTAGTCTCTACCATTTGTCTTGATTGGTCATTACAATTGTTTAAGGTCGAAAGATGCAATTGTGTTGATTACATTATGAATCGTCTGTCTATAACGAGTCATTGCTATTCTTGTGAGAATTGGATAGTAAAACAAATGTTAACCTGGACTATAACATGTTTAAGGGCTAGTCTCATGTCTAACGACTTGACTAGAGGAAATACATACTTAATACTTCATGCATGGACCACTCTTTATGCACTTTATGTATCTAGGATCATAGGCCGAAAGGAGATCTTTTTACATAAGGTAGATATACTAGTTTACATGATCACCAGTCATGCTTTACTTCTATGAATTGTCCATGAACTTTCTATGTTGCAATTACTTGTTAATCTCATGTGCTCAGCCTTGGACAAACATAGCTTTAAATTAATTTGGCAAAATATTTCAAAAATCTTAAATCCAACAAAAACGGTTTTAATGATAAGTGACAATCATTGGAATCTAATTTTGTTAATCAAAACTAACAAAAGAGACAATCACCTTCCTTGGGACGATCTGGTCTTACCTATAAACCTTTACAATAAACGGGGGTTATACTTTTACCCATGTATTTTGTGTATTAAGGAATCCGTAGAACTTGTTAATAAATTTAAAGCTTTCGAAACACATAAAAACCATTCCACTTTATTACCTCTTGGACGTAGATAATTCCACACAGTGCTAACAGAAAAGTCACGTATTCGACCATCACTACATTTCCAACCGACTTGATCTTCTTTATTCACCAAAAGGGTCAAAGGGTTTATCATATTAAGAACTAGAAACATATTGAACCAAGTAGTAGGCATAGTTCAAGAACCATTTGCCACCATATCAGCCACTATTTCATTAAGCTCATAACCCTCTCTTGTGATATTTCGAAGAGAAAAATGCTCTCTTAATGGGTTGTGTTCACACCAAGCGTCGAACCAAAAATCTGTCTTTTTACTATTGCCGATAAGGTGCCAAAAGTAAGGTCGGACAATGTCCCTAACTTGAAGAATTTTGCGCCAACCCCAACTAACATTCTACCTTATAGGCACATCCCAAAATCTAAGGGTGTGCCTGGTTAGTAGTGGGGAAAAGGAAATGGAAATGGAATGCAAAGGAATGGGTGATGGTGGGTAATCAATCCCTTACCCCCCAATTTACTCTATAATGGTCCATACCCATTAGTGGGTAATCATTGTATTACCCCTTCCAACCAATCACCTTTGATCAATCCCTTTCCCATTCCCCACCCCCTTAACCCCGCCCCCCACCAAGCACCCCCTAAAACCCTTCAACTTGTAGGCATGAATCCAACAAACCCACATAGACTCCTTACAAGTTTAAAGATTTCAAATGTGAGTAGTCATCAAGGAGATATTAAAGATCTTCAAATTACGAATACCGAGTCCACCTTCGTGTTTAGGAAGACATAAATTATCCCAAGCCACTTTTGCCTTGCCTCATTTCATCTCTCCATGACACCATAAGAATCCACGCATTAATTGATCAATATCTTAGATAATACGAATAGGCAATATGAAGAGCGATGCCCAATATCCATGCATAGAAGATGATACGCCCCGGGCTTTATTTCATGTTATATTTACTTGGATATGTCTTTGTATTGTATTAGAAAAGTGTCATTGTTTAGATATGTTTTTATGTTTGGCAGGGTTATTCGGTTATATATACCAAATCATTATTATGAATGAATCAATCAAAGTTTAAGATAAACAAATCTCTAGTTCTTCTATCTATTTTCTTAAGGAGCTCGCACACGCTAAAAGTGGTGCCCTATCCCGATATAACCCCTAACCGGGTAGTATCAATTGGTGTTTTAATTGAGAGCTCTCGTTAAAAAAAACATTATTGTTCACGACACTATTCACAGTACTGTTCATCAATCACTATTCACGCGCATTGTTCGTCGGAGTTACTGTTCACGAGGTACTGTTCATTGATTTTTTTTTTAAATGATTTTTTTGTTTTTCGAGTTAATGTTCATGGCATCAAGGGGATGTGACCGGGACGCGTAATATGCATAACTTAAGCTCTTGCAAATGGGTACGGTGGCTGAATATGAGATTAAGGTTGTGGTACTTGCAAATCGAATAACGGGAATCTATGAATCTTTACTTACATCATTTTATATCACCCGACTTAAACTGACATTACAAATAGAACTGTTGAGGGCAAGGCCTACAACTTTAGGAGAAGCCTTTTCCTTAGCCCATATAGTCGAGGCTCGTTTTGAGGCAATTGAAGAGAAGGAGAAAGAGCATATAATTGAAAAGAAATCAGATACCATTCCATCATTACAAAGTGAATTCCCTTCACCTGAGATTAAAATGTCATTAGATGCTGATGAATATATTGACGTTGATGTGGTTAATAACGTGATAGATGGTGTTTTCGATATTGGTGAGAGTAATGAAGTTCATAGCAAGTTTGAAGAATTTTCAGAAAATAAGAAAAGTATGGAAGAGATTGCTATGGGTGGTCGTGAATTTGATGGTCGTTTGGGTGAAATAAATTTGAATTAAGCGAGGAATTAGCGGACAACAGGATTAGTCCTATACCCACTTCTTTGGTGGCTCATGAAAGTCCACGGGTTAACCAACTATGGGAAGGAATTGGTATGGGTGATGCTCACGGGCTCATGGATAATGGACGCAACTGTAAATTTGTTCAACCAAATGTGTGAAAATGGATATTGGACTCTCAATCGGCATATTCTTCGTATCACCTTGAGGGCAAGGTGATTTTTGAAGGAGTGGGGAGTGTACGGCATGGGTAGTGGAAGGCAGAAGAATGGTGTTGTGTTATGTCCAAGGTAGTGGAAAGAGGAAAAGGAAAAAAGTGTTGGTTGTGGTAGCGGAAGGCTGGAGATCTACCGGAGTGGAAGATAAGACTAGGATTAGGATATGGGATCCCAGAATCAAGAGAAATTTTTCAAGACCACACCTTGAAGACAAGGTGATTTCGAAGGAGTGGGGAATGATACACCCCGGGCTTTATGTCATGTTATATTTATTTAGGATATGTCTTTGTATCGTATTAGGAAAGTGTCATTGTTTAGATATGTCTTTATGTTTGGCTTGTTTTACAAGCTAGGGTTATTCGGTTATATATGCCGAATCATTATTATGAATGAATCAATTAAAGTTTAAGATAAACAAATCTCTAGTTCTTCTCTCTATTTTTTAAGGAGCTCGCACACGCTAAAAGTGGTGCCTTATCCCGATACAACCCCTAACTAGGTCGTATCAGAAGATAGGACCGATAACACAAGTTGCAGTCTACCAGGAAATGATAAACTTTTATTCTTCCAATCACTTATGCGATTTTGAACCTTTTCTACAAGAATTTTACAATCCCTATATAGAGACGAGAGGAAATCAATGGGACTCCAACGTACTTAATCGGGAGGATACATGCTTCAGATGGCATAATGTGAAGAATAGACGTTCTGACTTGGTTAGTCACATTACAAAAGAACAATTTACTATTTGGCACACTTTGAGCTAAACCCGAAGCTAGTTTAAATTCATCCAACGCCTCCATAATTACTCTGGCTGAAAACATCTCCACTAGCAAAAATGATCAAGTCGTCTGTAAAACACACGTTAATACTCTTTTGCTTGTGACAATAATTATGGTATTGAAACTCATCAACATTCTGGACCTTACGCTTAAGAATAAGTGATAAAATCTCTATGACTAATGTAAATAGGTATGGTGACATCGGGTATCCTTGGTGAAGACACACTTACCCTTAAAATAACCATGGAGCTCACCATTAATACACAACGAAAAGGATACCGAAGAGACACATGCCATAATCCAAGTGACCATTTTTTGGTGAAAGCCGAAACCAGAAAGAATACCTTTTAAGAATTCCCAATCCACCGTATCATAAGATTTTGGATGTCTACTTTACACGCACATCTGGGAGGACCTTTATAACTTTGTTTGGAGAGTTTTATACTTTTACGTCAAAAAGAAATTGATACGAACAAAAAACATACAATGTTGTAAGGAAAACATAATCAGTTTTTTATTTTTTATTTATTTATTTTTTTTTTAGTTTTGCGTAGTGACATTTTTACGTTTAACTAACTAATTTCCACGTTTAACTAACTAATTAATAACTTTTTAAAGTTATAATAATAAATTCTAGTAAATGGTCAACTCGATTATACGGAGTATAATCTTTTATATAATAAAAGAATTACATCATTTCGGAATGATTTTACAAAACCATTCTCATTGAGAATAAATTGGACCAATAGGAGAGCTCGATTTTGTCACTTAGGCAAAATCAAACGACCTGATTGGTTAATTAAAAATTAAAATCGAATTGATTTTGGTCAAACTTTAATAGATTTGGTAGAAAATTTTAATGGAGAAAAAAACACATAAAAATATTTGTATCAAATTTGTTAAAACAAAAACTTAAAAAAAGATGAAGTAATTAATAAAACTTTAGTGGTTGAATTTTACATAAGGTATATGGAGTTAAGTGTAAAATTACAAGTTTATATATTTTTTAATAACTTTAGAAAAAAAAAAACAAATAACCCCTTACACTTTATACCTCCTATATTTTATAATATGAATTTTGTTTAAAATGACAAGAGTATTAATATTAGTTTCAGACTTTCATCTATGAAAATTACAAAATTTTGTAAATATACGGTAAATATCTTTTAAAACTAATATTAGTTTTATACTTTCACCCATTAAATATTTATTTGCTATATACGTTAAATAAAGACTCATGTTATTTTATTTTAAAAGTTTAATTTATGTGTATACGGGCTTGAATATTAAATACGGCTAAGCTATTATTAACGGGAATATAAATATCAAATGTAAGTACGGATTACTGTGATATGAAAATAAATATACGCTATTGTACTTATTATAACGATTCATGAAATTCTTATTTAAAGTTTATATATAGATATCTAGAAACACATTTTTAAAAAACTTTACGAAACATATTTTAATTTCATCAATGTTGACTATGTGCTACAAAGTTGCACATTTTGTCAAACTCTTCAACAAGTATTAGTTGTACCTATATCACAATTTTTACGCGTAAATTATATATCCATATACTAAATAAAATTTTTAAAACAAAATTGATTAATGTGTAAATCATGTGCGTGCACGGGAGTTATAACCAGTTTTAGTTAAAAAAAAAATTGAACAAATAATTTGAGAATGTATTATGTTGATGTTGCAATTGCAAGTTGTACCGTACAAGCGCTTCTATGAAAAATAAATTATAAATTCCCGCCCGCCTAGTTTTAAGCCTAAAAAGAACCCGGGAACCCAAATCAATCTCACTTACCCAAAACTCAAATTCGGCAAAAAAATCAGTAGAAATTTCAGATCCAATCTCGTAAAAGCTTCAAAGGTATGATTTTCCCCCTGCTCAGAAATTGATGCAATTTTAGGTGCTTTTTTGTTTCGTCATTTCTGCAGCATGATTTAAAGTAGAGTCTCTATTTTTATTTGCTTATCTTGGAATTGAAAATTGGACTACTTTTGATATTGTTAATTAGTTTGTGAGTTGAGAAATGGAAATGAAACTAGAGTATTGATGATAAAAAAAAGAAGGTGGATCTATTTAAGGGGATTTATTTTACTGTCTTGTGGTGTTTGTTTTGCGGTAACGAATCATTACGGGCATGACGTGAATACGAATGGTTACGACTACTGCCAAAAACAAATACTATTAAACACCAAAAAAACATGACCTTAAGTGTTACCTCTCATTGTTATCGTTTCTTTATTAGTTAAAAAAAGTCATTTTGAAAGTTCAAACTAATTTTAATTCGAATATTTTGATATAAATAGGTGTTATAAGTGGTTTATTTTAGTCATTTTCTGAATAGTTACTGCAACTTCTGAGTATATTTTAAAGCACATTTGCGTTGAAAAAGTGCATAGGACATGTGTTGTGCATATATTGTGGATTCATAGTGAAGCGTTGTTCCTATCTTAAATGGCAGACCATGGTTCTGTCACCACTCTTAAGCAAATCAAAGTTAGCGAGTTGATGGAATGGTATATAGATAGGAGATCGTTGCAAAACTTATGGTTATACAAAAAGCGAGTTGATTTTCTGCTGGTAGTAACTAGTAAGTACAAAATAACCGTTATTAGTCATGGCCTAAGATCAGCTGTTGTTGTGCAGTTTGATCTGGTTCTTGATACTTTAAATAGTTGTGGTGGTGAGCAATTAGATTACAACAAGCTCTTACTTTGGTCATGTCACAGTATTACGATATTGATGACATCCTAGCTGATGAAGAGGTTGATATTCATCTCTTTTTATTTTCAGTTCTGTGTCCATATTGCTTCTTTAAAATGTTTGTACGTCTAAAATGGTGCGTATTTTATATAGCTTGTTCCAGCAATGTTCCTGGAGGCAGTAAATGGTGTTGGTTTGCTTGAAACCAATGATACGGACAGGGTAAGTTTCAAAATATGTATAATTGAATATGTGTTACTCTTTTTTGATGGTAATATTCTGTGATAATCAGGTTGAACCCAGGTCAAAGGTAGAATTGCCATTCTGGCTTGCTCGAGAATTGCACCTGAGAAATGTTGCATCTGTCAGTATGCCTCCCTGTTTCAATAAGAAGTAAGTCTGATTTTTCTTTTCTAAATTTCGGTTTATGTTATAGTATCTGTATATCACTGTTTAGAAGAAAAGAAAGCAACAATGAAGTCAATAAGTGCATTTTTGTGTTGCCTTTCTTTTTGTAATATGTCGAACTGAAATGCGGTCAAAACTTATATCAAATGTATTTATGATGTTTCTGTTTAGTCAGACAATTGTTTGTATGGCTTTATCTGTTGATTGAGCTCCAGTTTTAGTTTAGGTAATTGGCTGCGTTTTTTTCTCTGTTGACATGCCAGGACTCGGGAAGAAATAGGCGCTGATGGTGCACATGTGGACTTAAGATCTCGATGCTCATATTTCTATGAGTTAGGATGCAAGATAGTGCAACTGTGAGTATCGGTTCTGTCATTCAAAAATTTGTTTTTTGGCTCAAAATTTCGTATTCTGTTTGTTTCAAGATCCCTCCCTTTGTAATCTTGTTCATTGTTAAATGGATCAGAATTGGTGACAAGTCCATCGGAAATCTACTATTGGTTGCTTTCCAGACAAGATACAAGGAAGTTTTGATTAAGGCGCATACTGCATCATCTGCACTGACTCCCAAATTTCTATCACTGTTAACAAAAGAAGAAACAAAATGTGAGATTTAGAGAACCTAGTTAAATTTGCTTCACAATTTTAAGTACATCGGATATAATTGCCAAAATATCTGATACGTTTTCTTGATATTGATTTGAAGTGTATGATGCTGCTAAGTCGTCAACTGCAGCCTTCAAGACATGGCGAATGGGTGGACCAAGGTTTCAAAAAGCTTCTGTTCTTGGTAGGAAGAGGAAACCAGTTGGGGAGTAACTTCTCATTTGTCAAAATTTCTTTGACATCGATATATACCGAGTTGTTCTAATGAACCAAATGCAGCTAACTAGCTATGGCTCATGCGGTGCATAGATGTACCTTTGGGTTATTATTCCCTTAAAGGCGAGTTGTCTGGTGTACGATTCACAGTTGTTTTAGGTCTATCTTATCACAGTTGTTTCTGATAATATAACATGAGATGTGAGCACTAATTCGAACTTATATAATACCTTTTGAAAGTTTATTCATATCAAAGGCATCAGTGACATGCTTTTGGTCGTAGTACTAAATTAGAATAATGATGAGATTGGTCCAAATTCATGTTGAATATATGATGCTGACATGTATGTGGAGCAAAGGAAACATGGAGTCATTGAGTCTGCATAGTCTATAGATCTCAACAAAAGTCCCTCATTTGGTGATCGATTTTGAAGTTTGGCATATTTTCAGATTTTTCAGCTGTATTATGTTTTGTCGTAAAGTTAGAACTCAGAAAATGGGGAATGTTTGTCAATTCACACTTTACACTGAGTATCAATTATTTTAGGTAAATTCCTGAATTTTGAGTTTTTGGGTCAAATTGGCAAAATAATACCCATTTTCTGGGTCAAATTGTTGACCAGTACTAAATTCTGTCAACTTACATGAAACTGGAATGCTATTTGTTATAAAGTGAATCATTCACGAAGTCGAATATATACAGAAAGTTAGAAACTAGACAACGTTGAAAGTATTAAAGGAATGCCGTACCACCGACTTAATGATGTATGAACGTAAGGAAGTGGTCTTATATGGTGGTTCCTACGTCAACATTCAGATGTGCATAGTCTTTGCTTTCAAGATCTTCTGGTTGGCCACGACTGTCATCTGCAACTTGGTTCTTTATATCTTCCTTTGTTTGAAAGTCCACCACACCCCCTTCGTGCTTAAACCTCGTTATCTGTTTATCTTATACCACACTGCTTACACGCTGACTTCTTCCATGCTCAATAACACTCAATTCGGTACTTTCACTGCCGTGGCATGCTTTTTTCTCCTATTATTTCCCCAGTCAATACCCAAATCAATCTGCAAATAATTTGATATAAAGTTGCACAATTTAGCATAACTGGAAGCAACTGAAGATAGTCATAAATCTATAAAGCGTTCCTCATATAATATTACCACGCGAACAGTTCCACTGAAAAGATCAACTGTTGGGGTTGGATCCAAGCTAAGATGGGGAAGATTACTCGGTTTAAGTTTCTAAAATGTGATAGAATTAAACAGTTATATCCACACAAAACTTTAAGGTAGTTCGATAGAATAAATGGGAGCCATTAAAGATTCGGATACAGTAAGTTATGGTTTATGCTGATTCAAGTTACAGTGATTGCTGCAAGTTCATAGTGAAAACAGTTTTAAGCAAGTTCTCAATGACGACAGTTTAATGCAAGTCCTCAGTGATGACAGTGTAAGATCTTAGTTCAGGAATTACTGTGAGTTCAGAAGGTCTGCAATACTTATTTCTACATCTTTCTGCTGACAGCATCTGGTTCACTCATCTGGTACACTCATTTGCTTGTGAGAGGTTTATAGTTATTCCAAAAAGCTTGTGACAGTCTTGATTGGTCTATTTTGGTCCTTCCTGGTATGAAGATTTTTATATTGGTGGGGCTTGGGCTAGTGAGATACTAGAAATATTATATCAGGTCTTGTGGTATTTTGATCCAATGTCTTTGGGATCTTGGTCTTTGACTTTTGTTATCTTTACAATGGCTTGTTACTAGTTACTTAGTTAGCATGACCAATTTAATAAAAAATTGTTGGCCTGGTTTAATTGTGAAATTTCTATGAAACAAATTAAACCAGCCTCTAAGTTTGGTTTAAACTAATCATGGTGAAATCTTACATGAAAGCTACTATATTCTGAAATATTAAAAAAGATTTAAATTTCTATTGATTTCTACTTTTTATACATCTTATACATATTCTGTTAATAACAGAATTTTCATTTTGGTTTGAAACATAGTTACTTTGTATACATGTATTCACCAACATAGCATAAAACTAGACATAAATTTCAAAACTTAAGAACTACTTGATCTGTCAGTTTCCCTCATGTGATTCTTTAATATCTACTTGGTCTTCTGCACCCTTTGGGTGACTGGAAGCTGTGTGTAAGTGTCCAATATGAGCGGCTGCTGGATGTCGTCGGTGGTTGTAGATTGTTGGTCAAACGGACCAAGAAAGAAAATGTCGTTAATATTGAACTCCTCGATTGACAATCTTTCGTGGTGAGAAATAGGTATAAGAAAATTTGAGATCCCTTTACAATCCTCAGTAACATCTGCAGTCATAACGTACCCTTCTTTGACCATCTGAAAGATACCAAAGCAATGTATTACTAGTAATATGTAACCAAAACACGAGACATTAAGAAAAAAAGAGAGAAATTGTGTTTATGAAGATATACCAAATTAATATACTGTTCAGAGAAAAGATGTGCTTCTTGCTGCCAATGAATATGAACTGAGTTAGGGTTGCTGCTATTCGTATTAATATTGTAATTCGTTACTACTAACTATGTAGGAGTGCTTACACTATTGCGAAAGATTTGATAAACCCATGATCTAGGATCTTTTACACAATGTCCATACATTATATTCATATACACTATATCAGCACCAAGAGTCTTCATTAGTACTAATTCGATTTGGGCATTTTTGTTAGCTGTTTCATCTTCATTACCTGCAATGAGAAGATAACTACGTTTGTTATATGGGCAAATGAGCCAAATCAGTTTAACAAAAGCTGTTTCTTTACACACTAGTTACCTTTTAAGACATTTGGTGAATGTTTAAAAGTCAGCGTTCTAATCTTGTGGATCTTACGTCGTTTTGGTTCTTCGGTCATTTTATCTTCAATGGGATCAGCACCTTTCAGAGAGGTGGCCTTATCATCAAATTTCCTAAGAATAGAACACTCTATCTGGTTTTTTTCAGCTTCAACATAGCTGAAAAAAATAAGATTATATTCTACATAAGATCCTTCAATTCACAATCACGTAACAACAATCACAATTTTTTTTTCAGGTAATAGATCATTGCTGTTTTTACTCACCTCTTTGTCAACATATCGGTCTTGTCACTCGTTTCTAGGAGAGGATCAACACACTACAAAACGGATCCTCATTAGTGACCAAAATCATACTGACGCATTATCAAAAACGTAAAACACATACTTCAGCTTAGGTACAAAAAATGGTCACTATTTAGCCACCGTTGCAAGCTTTGTGTCAGCAAGCAACAGGTGATAACTAAGGGGCTTGTTGGTGGTTTTATCTGTTCTAACGACTACAAAATTCATGTTCATTATTATTACCAGCAACCTACTTATTCATCATGATAACAAAATTTCAAATATACCATTTATATCATATCTAGCTTGTTCCTTAATTATATAATGTATATCATATATGTAAATTGCAGAACTATAATTTTAAACAACTTTGTTTCTAATTGTCAAGAATGAACACCGAGGACAAATTAACAATCGTTACATACAAGTTTATTAGTCTGTCATTTAACAAGTTATGTACACACAAACATACCATATAACTGATATACAGTATCACTTTAACAAATTAACAAATTAATACATGCATATAAATATAATTAAAGTTTACATGTACTTCATGCAGGGTTTCAATACAGATTAAAAAGAAGACTATTAAGATGATCAAATAAGTAACGAATCATCCGAAATAAAAAAGAATATGAATCAATCATACCTGGTTTTTCGTCCCGGTCTGAGGTTGATCCGAAGGTGCATCGCCATCTGGTTTTGGTTGTGGCGATTGCATCTTTTTCTTTTCTTCAATTGTTGAGATGCCCATTTCTTTAACAGCAAAAAATATGAAATCTTGTTCGATTCTGGTGTTGAGAAATTTTCACAATCAGGTTGTGTGCATGATTGAGAGTGATTATGGAGGCTGGTTGTTGCATGGCTAAATTTATGCATTTTATTAATCAAGTCTACTTTGTACTATTTACTATCCTCCTACCCAATTAACGCTAGTTGGTTACTTTTTTATTGGCTAGTAATTTATCAAAGGCTAAATAGCAAAACAAAGTATATTATTTTTGGTCAATTTTAATTTCACACACTTAGGGTGGTGGGAGTACATCACTCACACTCCTTCCTTTCACTCACTCCCAACCAATCCCCTTGCGCCACATCATCACCCACTTTTTTCTTCACTCACCCTTCACTCACTTCTTTTTTGGAGGCGCCACCTTCACTCACCCTTCACTCACTTCCCTCTAACATGCAACAGTCAAAAAATAACATGCAACGTTCGAAAAATTTCTTCTTCCCGTGCATGAGCTCCACTCAAATCCCCTAACTGTGCGGGGTATAAGTGGAGGCGGCAGTGCTACCGTGAGTGAAGGCTTACCGCACCGCACCATAATGCATGTACTCCCAGGCCCCAGCACTCTTAACCTTTTGTTTTTCTCCCTTTATTTAAAGTATAAAAAATACGGAGTATTTGTTTTTGCAATGCAAGATCACCCCTAAATAATCAAGACAATTAACAAACGAGGGACCCAGAAACTAGAAACCAAACTAAACTTGGATCCCCACAATATCCTAAACTGACACAAATATAACATGGTACCAATCAAGACTAAGCCAAACAGCATCAAAGGACATACAGGCCCAAATGAGAAAGGGATGGGATATATCATATATTTACCCTTCCTATTTTTTCTAACCGGACCTTCTCCATTTTATTTTTATTTTTATTTTATTTTTTTTATCTTTTTTTATTTTTATAATTTTGCTAATATAAAAAAATTATAAACCTGAAAGTGCGTAATAAAATTATATTTGTTCAAAATAAAGAGTTTCATAAGTAAATAAGCATATATAACTTGTCTTTTGTATCCAATATAATTAAAATTCCATTGTTTGTACTGTAGTTTAACTTTCAGCTTAATTTGCAGAAAGATACCATAGCTTTTATAAATCATTAATTTTGAGTCGTGGAAAGAAAATAATTACTATTAGCTAGGCGGTGGAAAAGTTTCCTTATTAATTAGTCGGTGGATATATTGGTGTTATATAAACTTTCATGTTACCCAAAACTTAAACCTCAAAAAAGATTTGCAAGCACGATCGATCTCAAGAAAATTAAATTGAGGTACTAAAAGAATCGATCTCGAAGAAGATGTCATGGACATTGTTAGAGGTAACTCGAGCCACTCACGAGGATACTGAGCAGCTCGAGAGACTCATCGTGAAGGTTTTGAAGAATGAGCAACCGACTTTCAACAAGAAACAGCGACTCTCGCAGATGCATCATGTACGTTACATGATCGACCAAATCATATATGCTACTCATAAACTTGTTGATATATATGAAGATAAAGACAATGCAAGGAAGGACGAGATCGCATCCCTTAGTAATCGACAAACTTTTGATGACTGGTTTAAAGAGATTTTGGAGTATCATAGGGGTTTTCCATCAACACAAGTGATCGACAATGGAACCCATGATGAATACGAGCACTTACTCAAAGAGGAACAACTAGCTGAGGTTCAGTTTAGTGGAGAGGAAGCCAATGGTAGCTATCTAGATATGCATGCATTGCACATTGAGTACATTAATAGTAAGCTTGGTAAGCAAATTGATTACGCCTCGTTCCTTGAAGAGTTTCCATTACTACAACACATCCCAATTAAGATAAAATCTACCATTTGGTACAAGGAGTATTTGAAAAACCTACTGGATTATTTAGTGTCTTTCATTAAAGGTGCACACCCCTTGCAAGATGTTGAAAGACTGTTCTTAGAGATGGCACGAGAGTTTAACGAGCAATGGGCTAAGGGAAAAGTCGAGGCTGGACGACCTTTTCGTCAACAGAATGCATTGATCGATACAGACTGCTATACTAGTGTTGCTGAGCTAGTTGAACTTGGTCCTGAGAAGCTAAAGGAGGCATTGGGTGTACTTGGTTTAAACTTTAAAGACGGGAGGCACAGTTCAAGATTGTGCCAAAAGGCTTTTTCTTACGAAGGACACACCTCTAGAAAAGCTAGATAAAAAGCATTTTGTGAAAGATGGTGATTCAAAAGAGACTGCGCTTGTGGAGGCCAAGATTATGAAGTTATGCGAGATATTGTCTGAAACAATAATGCGAACAAAAGAGAATGTTAAAAAGAAACAAGGACTAACATACGAGGAAATGGTGGTTGAAAGGGAGGATGATGAGGATGTAGTTGAAGTTGGGAGCGATGACGAGAGAAGTAAATATAATCCTTTGAATCTGCCGATGGGTTGGGATGGAAAACCTATACCCTATTGGCTTTCTAAGCTGCATGGCCTCGACAAGGTGTTCAAGTGCGAGATATGTGGAGACCATAGTTACCTGGGAAGACGAGCTTATGAGCGTCATTTCAGGGAGTTCCAACATCAGCACGGTATGCGCCGACTTGGTATTCCAAATAACAATAACTTCAATGAAATCACCTCAATCGAGGAGGCACAACGGTTGTGGGAGAATATTAAAGAGAAGCAAGAGGTGAAAAGGTGGCGGCCAGAGCTCGAAGAAGAGTTTGAAGACCAAGAGGGTAACATTTACAATAAAAAAGTCTACTCTGATCTTAAACGTCAAAGATTGATATGAACTTTGATAACTTTGGTAAAGTATATTTTTGTTCAATGAAACTTATATTAGTTTATTTTATATCTTGTTGACCAAGGCATTTTCTTTGTTTTATTTTATTTATTTATTTATTTGGACAAAATTTCACCGTTCGTCCCTTAACTTGTCAAAATTCTCGTGAATCGTCCTTAAACTATTTTTTTTTCACTTTCGTCCCTGAACTTGTTAAACGACGGCGCGTTTGGTCCTTGGGAGCACGTTTTGGCAGACGGACGTTATATCCGTCCGTTATCTGATGTGGCAAGCTTGGGTTTTTTCGTCTTTTCACCTATTTCAAATTCTCACCGTTCGTCCCAATGCCGTTTGTATATTGTAGCGAACACTTTGCATGTTTCGTCCCTAAGATTTGATGCGTGTTGTGTGAAAATTCGACCGTTGGCCAGAAGTGAACCATGTAAATACCCGTCCATTGTGCACATAATAAGTATGTAAAACACACATCTTCTCAAAAGAAAAACAGAGCAACGATGGTGGTCTGCACATGTAGTAAACCCGCTGTTGTCAAGACTTCTTGGACAAACAGGAATCCAGGTCGCCGTTTCTTTGGCTGTCCGACAATTGTAAGTTTGTCATTGTGTTGTTTATTTAAAAAAAATGTGTTGCTCATTTACACACTTTGTTGTTTCAGGGCTCAAACTGTCCTTTTCTGGGATGGTTGGATCCTCCGATGTGCCCAAGGTCAGTAGACATTATCCCTGGTTTGTTGAGGAGGATTAATGCTCTACGAGGTGTTGTTGAAGAGCTTGAAGAACAGCGGTTCAAGTACAAGAAGTATATCATCATCAGTTGGTTTTTGTTTGCATTGTATGTTTATTTAACTGCTTGACATGTGTTGTGTAGTAGTAGTTGTTAGTTTCTGATGGTGGTGGGTGAATGCTTTTAGTATTTTCGAGTAGATGGTGGTAGTTGGGTGGTGAAGCTGTCGTTTGTAATGGTTGTCAATGGTCAATGAAATTTCTTGTTTGAATAATGGCTAAATCGAAATGGTTTGTGATTAAGTGAATGTGGCTTGTTATTGTCAAGTATTTTGTTTGATTGTTCAATGCATAATATGACTGACTTAGGGAAGTTAACAAACCATAAGGCTGTACTTTGACTTAGGGAAGTCAACAAACCATTAGGCTGTAGTTTGACTTAATAAAGTCAACTAAGTAAACCATTTTAATGGTAACTATTTGCGCATGGTGCCATAAACCTTTTTTGGTTAATCTTAACTAAAACAGTACATGACAGTCAACAAATGCAGATGCATTACCAATAATAAAAGAACATAAATCTGTTCTTCATTACAAAAGAGATACTGGTTATACCATGAAAACACATTATTATCATGAACTGGCATAATTAAATGCTAAAAGTTTCCTTTTCCTTGACTGGCTTCAAGGCTTATTTACAGGAGTGGAGGTTGAATCTTTGTTAGCTTGAAGCTTTAAATACTTGCGATAAGCAGAATCAGCAGTACCAAATGATATAATGAGAGCTTGTTGGAATGGTGCTTGAACGTTTTGGACCTATAAGCTTTAAATACTCGACATAATCAGGATCAACAGGACCAATGATATACTCAGAGGTTGTAGGAGTGCTGGTTGAACCTTTTTGAGCTTGAAGAGTTAAAAACTTGGCATAATCATTATTAACATGACCAATGATATACTCAGACCTTGCAGATTTGCTTTCTGCAAACAAGGAAAAAGAGAGCATCAAAAAACAAAAAAATATAGCTTCACAAATAGATAAATGTTAACAGAAAAGACCCTATTTTGACCTTTTTTAATTAAATACAGCCAATTACATATCAAAAACAGAAATAACAATACCTTTTTTGTTTGTGGCCTTCATTTTGTGTGAAGTAACGTTATAGGATATTTAGGTTACAAGATTGATTATGTGGGTTTGTGTGTGTGTTTCATCGTTTGGGTGGGTATTATATGAGATGGGATTAAATTATATGGAAATATGTGTGGTTGATCGGTTTGGTGGGTATTTAATTGGTTGGATGGGTATTTAATGGGTTTGGTTGGCTAGCATCACACGGCTTTATCGGCTCACCAGTACTAAGTTCCATATTTATAACAGTATTAAAATCTTAGTACTGGTAGTACAAAATTCCTTGTAACATAACATCATTTAGTTAGGGAAGTTAAGAAACCATAACAGCAAGCCTGAGAGGGCCAGTTTCCGTGGAGTTGAACGCAATGCTTTGCTTGACATGTCTACCGATGAGTTGGTCAAGATGTTCACTGCTCGTGCTCCAAGTTGGTTTCAGAGGGGTTTGTAAACATTCATCCCATTGAAGTGAGGATGCTACTTGTTTTAAAGGATTATGGTTTTAAAGGATTAGGCTACTAGTTTTAAAGGTTTACCCCTAGTATGTTGTCATTTCAGAAGGTTAAGATGATACTTGTTTTAAAGGATTTTGCAACTTTATTTGTTTTGTGTTTTTACAAGAAACAAGTGATAAAGGCTGTAGTTTGACTTGGAAAAGTCCCCTTTTGCACTAACAGTATTAATTTTTTACTACTGTTCAAAATAAAAAACTTAATACTGGTGAGTCGATAAAGGCGTGTGAAGACCACCCAAACACAACCCAACCCATTACATACAGTACATAGATACATTCCCAAATAAAATGGAAATATAAATGTGTTCATATTTCCAACAAATAATTGGGAACCGAAGAGTCCAATAAAAGGCTGTAAAATTTAATAAAGACTCTTCGTTTTCCCCATTATGTGTCTATATATTGGTTACTGCCACATTATGCATCATACTAATCTAATACTAGCAAACATCAAACAACTTAAAGTGTAAGTAAAATGTCAGGAACCAAGAGAGCAAGAGATGCTATTGCAACCGACAACACAGAAGAAGAAAACAAGGAAGTGATGAAACGAGCAAGGGGAGTGATGAGTGTCTAAATACTCATCATTTTGTACCAATCTGAACTGCCAAAACATACAAAAACACTCAAAAATGCATCATAATACTTAAAATACCTTAGAAGTGTGTTTTATATGTTTCAAATACAAAATATGCAAAAACAAATGAAAAACGTACAAAGTTTGCATAATTGGCAGTTTCAGTCCCTCAAGTTTCAAATATTGACAAAACTAGTCCCTGAAGGTTTAAAATGAATGAAAAGTCAACTTAAGTCCTTGGGAAACCAAAAATATTCACAAATGATCCCTGGATGAAAAGTTTACACAAACTGGCAACTTTTACCCCTCAAGTTACAAAATTGGCAAAAATGGTCCCTGGGTATTCAAAACTGGAAAATTTACAAATGATACCCTTGTACTATGCATGAATGACAAAATGGAACAATTTTGATAACATTTTGAGAAATTACAATCACAGTCCCTTAAAAATCCAAATTTACAATAATGGTCCCTGGAGTTTGAAAAATTACAGAAAAGGTCCCTGGATATTTTTAAATGGAAAAATAAATAAATTGGTCCTTGGTTTATCATATTTGGCAAAAATAGCACTTTAAAATACTTTGGGAAAATCACAAATTCAGTCCCTCTATTTTACCCAAATTACATAATTGGTCCTTGTGTACACCACAACCAAACCGGACCCTTTTATTTAGTTAACAAAATCCACAAACCCAACCCAACTAAATTACCCAACCCACCTACACCCCTAGCCCAACATAAGCCCAGTCCAAACCCCCCTTGATTATTTAGAACGGGTTGACCCCGTTTGACCATCCAATACCGCCCAAACCACCACCACTGTTCACCCTCCACCCTCACCCCTGCTTCACCAATACCAGGTGGTTTTTCCACCACATCCTCACCTTCCAGCTCACCCTAACCACTCTTCCACCTCACACACCAAACCACATAGGCATTTAATGCTTTCTCCACAATTTTTCACTCCAAACTACTCCTAAACCTCTGTTTTCATCATAATAAACCAACTTGTCCTTAAAACACTCCCCTTTGCCTCCTGACACCTCCACAAACCTCCAACAATCTTTAATTGCAAACCTTTGCCCCCAAGTTAACGTGGAGGACTTTGGCGCCAAAATTTGTTTTAAACGGTGGATATCAATTGGATACAATCAAGGGCTCAGATGAAGTGGGAAAAGTCCCTGAGGACACCTGGATGCTCATTCTCACTTATAAAGATGAAGAGAAGCAGAAGAGTTAGATATCTAGTTTTAATTAAAAAAGTGTATGTCGTATTAGTGTTTTAAAAAGTTCAAGTGTAATTTTAAGCTTTCAAGTTTCAGTTTAAGTGTTCTCAGTGTATTAGTAATCTTTTAAGTTAATAAAATTCAAGTTTGTGTTGTTATCTCAAGTTGTGCAATTTTCAATTTCATATCAAAATTCTCCATAAGCTGTGTACTTGTTATTGTTATGATATAGAGATCAATAAGCTCACATAAGCTCCTAAGAAGCTCATTAAAGCTATTAGATACCATTAAAAGCAGTTTAGTAATAAAAACTCAAAAATACCAAAAAAGTCAACGAAAGTCAAACTGGTTGGTTCTTGGTGATAAGCAATTGGAGCAGGGCATATTATGGATGGTCCTGGGTTAGAATCCATTGGTGGATGTTAGGAAAAGTTTCTGTGTTCTTGGTTCATGGTTTGATCAGGAAAGCAACTTTGTAAGTTCACAAAATTCTCACAACTATCTTTATAGTGTAGTTTTGTTCATTGCTTATTGTTTTAGTTGTTTATTGCTTATTCAGTATTATATAGTAATAATATAACATTAGATTGGTATCTTGCTTATTAGAAATTCTAGTTACTAAATAATCAAAGTTTCTCAGTCAACTTAGTATAATTAGTATTCTTGTGTATTGGTGGCTATTTTCTGTTTCTAAGTGCTTAATTAGATCTAATATATCATAATAAGTTAGTATGGATCAGTAGCATAAGCTTTATAAGCCATTTGTCTCTTAAACTTTCAAATCTGTCATATAAGGGAGTGTTTGGTTCTGCTTATAGCTGTGGTATTCAGATTGTTTATGAAGTTGATCTTGACTGATACATGCTACACTAGGTTTATCTAGGTTAGTCAAACTATAAAAGTTAGTCCTTATTAGTTAAATAGTCAACATAGCCTTAAATCTCTCTTAACTAGTTAACTGTTAGAATTTATAGTTACATTTTCACCATACTAGTTCATTAGTTGGTAATATAACTTAATTTCATATTTCAGTAGCTTATTACATCATAAATAACTAGTAGGATTGATTAGAAACTCATAAAAGTCAAAGTGCAAAGTTTTGGTATAAAGTCAAAGTTGGAACCTCAGATTTTCATCAAAATGGTAGTAATTTTCATGAATTTTGTGTTGTGATTTGGAACTTGAAATTTGTTGTGAGTATAACCTACCAGTTTAACTTTAGTTTCCCACATCTAGTTCATTTTTAAGATTTTTATTAAGCAAGATAAGCTCAACCAAAAATACTTGCAGGGCAAGGTAACTGCCCTGCACATCAGATACACAGCCATCACCACCACTTTGGTGGTGATTTGTGGCCAACTCAGTGGGCCCCACACCTTCTAATTAGCATCTTACAACCCCCCTCCTACCCAGGTTCAAAACTTGACCCTTAGTTTGACCTATAGATCAGTGGACCCCACCTAAACTTGTCCCCAAACTCTGTCCCATTTCTGAGTCAGAACTCAAATAAGCAAGTGCTTATTTGAGCTTCTCAGCTTATTCTAGGAGCTTATCTCACCAAGTTTAGTTTAAAATAGTTCAAGTAACTTAGGTAAACCAGATTTCATCATAGTGGACCCCACATAACCTCAACTTAGCTTATTTCTTAGTTTGGTCAACCATAGTCAACTGTATAAGCTTATAAGCACTTACAGTGCTTATTCTTGATTTCCAAAGTAGTTGTTTTTGTAAAAGTTTCATTATTTAAGTATTTAAATAGTTTTATAAAAGAAAAACCAGAAAAAGCAAACATAAAAATAGTGATAGCTTCTATTTAATAGAAATTATCTAATTAATTTTCATTTCAGCTTATTAATAAGCACTTGTCCAATTTTATAATTTTATAAATTACTTAGTACCTTAAAGTAATTAAAATAATTTTCTTAGAATTTTCCTAAGCAGTTTACTATTTATTAGATTTAAAACTATTTTAAATAATTAAATATGTAATATTAGTAATTAAATAGATTTCTTTAATTTTAATCAACTAAAGTAGAATTTTATATTTTTCCTAAGTTTTATAAAGTAGTTAAGACTTTTAAAAAATAGTTTCATAATTTCCACTGTTCATTTTCTAATTTTCTTATTTAATTTAATTAAAATAGATTTAAAATAATTAATAGGTAATTAATTAGTGGAATAACCTTAAATATAATTTTTAGTAGTTTTTATAATTTTATAGGATTCCTGTGATGGTTAATTAGTTTTATAAATTTTATCATAATTTTCTAAGCTCATTTAGTATTAATAGTAATTTAAAATAGTTTAATTAGATTAATTAAGTTAAATAGTTTATAATTAATAAAATACTCATAAAAAGACAAAAATATTTATTTTCATTTTTTATACTTTCTTCAAGTTCTTATTTAGGTATAGAAATTATTGTTATAAGTTTTTAGGTTTATTTGTAATAGTTGTAATTTTTTTAAATTAAGTTTTAAATTAGATTTTAATTAGTTTTATTAATTAAATAGCAATTAAATATTATAATAAGCATTTTCATAATTTCAATTTCATTTTCCATTTTCTTTAATTTTAAGTTTTCAAAAGTTTCACTTTTTACCCCTATAGTTTGTAACTTGTTATATACCACTTTTCTCTGTCTGTTATCTGATTATCTGATTTTGTGCTTATATCTGTATTTTTTATAGTTTTATAATTTCCAAATATCAAGCAATCAGTAGTATAATCAACCCTCAAATCATCTTTGTTACTGTCCTCAGTACCACTCACTCTCATACTCGTTTACAAATACAATTTCAATCTCGTTGGGATTTAATGACCCGGGGATTTCCGTATACATCCACGGTCAATATTAACTTGCACTTTCTCCCAGGTGGGCCTAACAGCTGCACACGGCTGACTGGTTGGTTTGGGAGGAGTCAGGGAGATCCAAAAGAGCCAGAGGTGCCTTCGTTGCAAAAAGGCTATAACGATAACGATAAGAAGGAGGTGGATGAAGAAAAGGAGAAGGCTGCTCCTCCAAGCCCTGCTGAAGTTGAAAGACGCAGGCTTGCTGCAAAAAAGAGGGCCGATGAGCATTGGAAGGAGATCAATGCTGTTAGGAGATTAGAAGAAAGGGATAAAAAGAAAAACAAATATGTTAAATGTAATGAAGAAGAGGAAGAAGAATTTTTAGAAACATTCTCGTATGATGAATTGTCTAAGTCATATGAGTCCGATTAATTTAATCGTGTAATGGAAAAAGTTTGTTTAATAATAAATTTAATGTTGATATTGTGACTTTTGTTTTTTTCAATTGCATGTTTCATTTATTTATTTAATTTTTTTGCAAATAAAGTTTATAGTTATTTTCATGATGCACGTTTGACTTTCAATTTATGCACCAGTATGACCTTCAGTTTATGGTTATTTTCATGTGTATATCTAATAGTGGTATTATTCACATGTTGACCAAAAAAATATGTTGACTTTAATAGTTAAATCAGTTTATTATTCCAAACACGATACTATACTGCATACGTAATTGGGCAAATATAAATTGTAATTAGTTAATTTTACCCATGTAATGTAATGAAAGTAACAAAACAGGTTTACAAGTGAATATTCAATAATGGTTCAGTTAGTTGACTTTATTAAGTCAAACTAGAGCCGTTTGTTTATTGACTTCCCTAAGTCAAACTAGAGCCTTATGGCTTGTTTTTTATTTTAAAGCACAATCCTTTAAAACAAGTTGCGTCTTCACTTTCTGAAATGACAAAAGACTAACAGGGAACCAAATTAATAGTCTTTCATGCGAAAGATAAGTGGTAGTACTTAATGGGTTGGTTTGGGTGGAATTCACACATTTGGAAGACTCAGCAGTAGTAACTTCCTTATATCTAACAGTATTAAAATGTTAATACTGGTAGTACAAAAATTTGTCTAACCGTATTAACTAGTTAGTCTTGGTAGTGTTGTTATCTTACCAGCAGTACATGGTTATTGTACCATTCAACTGCTTGAATTACAAATACCCACAATAGTAGTACAAAAGGGTAACATCATGTTTATTCAGGTTACAACAATATTATTCAATCAGACCACGTCCTAAATCAACTATTACATTTTGATTTTACCCTTACCTTTTGGAAAAGGTTTGTCAATTGCTGGAGCAAATGGTTTGATACCATTGTCTTCACAGAACTGATCACTTGGAAGGCCTAGCACCTTTTCCCTTTCATAAAAAAGTTGTTCCTCTGTCTTTTAGGATTCTTAAACTTCCTAGCATCAATCTTTCTGGTCACAGAACCTGAATAAGTGTTTGGAAAATAGCCTTCCCAGCTGTCGGTTGTGGTTGAGTCACTCCAGTTGTTGATGGAGCTTGAATCACTGCTGTTCACGTAAATGATGTCTGCAAACAAGTTAAGAAAACCATTAAAAAAATAAGTACGTTAGAAATGAAAAGGAGCAGGGTGTTGCAATTGTGGGTGTGTTTGAAACAACCTTTGTTCTTGGAACTCATTATTTCAGCAGCTATAATTGGGTGGTGGAAGATTGGTTGGTGTCTTTGGTTTTATAGAGTAAAACTTATGGTTGTTTAGTGTTTACAAAATGCAAAAGTATTCACGTGACAGTAAAGAAAAAAGTAGTCTTTAGCGCCCTATGACAAGTCATGCCATGTCTTACTTTTATCATGTGTGCAGACATGAGAAGAAAATAGTGTTTGCATATCCAAGGCCAAAATAGTCATTTTCAAACACAAAATGCCACCACATTCAATTGATGTGAGCATTTAATACTCCTTAACCTACCTCACACTAAGATACTTCAAACAGGTTTATTTCAAAGTAGATAACTATGGCACAACAAGCCCTGTAAAGTAAATGATCCTACCAACTTGGATAGTCAAGTAAACTCTCATCTTATTCCAAAATTATCCAAACCAAAAATATGGCACAACCTGAAACTCCAAATTTAAAAACAGAGACAAGTGGTGGTTTTATAGGTCTGGGTGTTCGAACTGGTAATGATCCACAGGTACAGGTGTTGGATGAAAGATGCTTTATCTGTTGCAAGGACAGACTGTGTTGGAGGCATGCAAACATAGGACCAAGTGTTGTTGTAGTCACAAAAGCTGATGGTGCTGAGGCAAACAAAGTAAGTGGTTGTGTTATAGGTCTGGGAATTAGATCTGGGGAAAAAAAGAAGAAAAAAAGAAAAAAGAAGAAAAATAAAAACCCAAGAAAGTTGATTACAAAACAACCACAAATTTGAATAGTTGTATTGTGGTAGACGACTGTCATGGTTTTAGGCATGTCCAATCCATAATTGTATGTGATATGTACGTTTGCATTTTAATGTTTCGTGTCTGTATTACGGATTGATTAATGTGATGCTCATGTTTATGTTTGTGATACATATCAAACACACTAAAAAACTTAAAACATATATGAACATATTATTCATTGAAAAACTCAATCATAAGACCCATTACATTCATTAAGCATAACATGGTGATGTGAACAAAAGAAACCCATGACCAATGTCCAACAAACAATAACCTCATGGATATTTCTTTCTCACAACAAATTCAATCTTCTTAAACATCTTGTCCTTGACTTGGTTGGACATCGTCAACAGTGCCTTCACCCGACACTTATCAATTGTCTGTAATCTCCTAAGCTTCTTGGTGTTGCTCCTTGCAATTATTGCACTTGAAATGTTTCGAACTTCAGCAATCAGCTCCCCCTACGTTCGACCCTTTTAGAAATTTTTTTGGACTTGTACTCCAAATCTTGTGCTTGCTGCAAGTTTTCAAGAATCTCTGTGTGGTAAGGGCCAAGCATTACTTCAGTTAGCACATACGCGTTACAAACAACCTTTAGATTAATATTAATTTCAGAGTTGTTCATGATTAAGGAAATAGGGAGCTGTGTATTGCAAGTTTTGAGTTGCAACAAAGGATGTAGGACGGTAGGTAAGTATTGAATATGAGTAGTAAATGAGACACAACTAAAGCAACCCATTTTGTCTTAAAGGCTACTACAGTACTACCAGTTGTCATACCTTTGTGACACATATAAAAACATTATAATTAACAAAAATGGCATATATAATTAGGATTTTTTAAAAGTACATAATAAATTTAAAACATTGCATAAATGTAACATAAAAATAACATAAAACTTCAGTTGTAATCCGGGTGATTCCATGTCTGAGAGTTGTTGTACAGGTAACCGTCGTCGTAAGTAGCAAAGCTCGCAAACTTATCGGCTTCTAACTGAGCTTCCAACCTGCTAAGCTCTCGGTCCTTTTCTTCGTTCCAGCCCCCATCATCAGCTGCCACCACATTTTCTTCAAAGCTTAGCTTAAAGTGCTCCAAATGAGGGTGTTGCTCAACAACTCTCGGTGCAACAGATGAAGTAGATGCACCAGCATCACATGCTGCCACATTATCCACATAACTCCAACGGGTCTTGTTAGAAATTTGCGCCTGTATTTGAGAAACACAACCCCACAGGGACTCAGCAATGGCACTGTCTTTGCAATATTCATCATACAGAAAATGATCGATGACGGCTTTCCTCTCTGCTGAGATATCTTGGCACGCTGTAAATTGTTCTCTAAGTTGGTTTTTAACTTTTTTGGCAACGTCAAACTGTTTGATCACATCAATGATAGCATTCTGCCGAATCGTGTCGCCTTTCTCGGTCTGTTTCTTGATGTATGTTTGCAATTCTTCGACTGTGTGAGGAAGTTTGCAAGCCATTTATGTTTTGAATTGTTGTTTGCAATGTGTGTGAATTGTGTATGCTGGTGGTATTTATAGGAAGTTAAATTGGTAAGTTTGCAAGCCACTATAAAAAATAATATATATTTCTTACTTTTAAACGGTAACAAACAAGTACAACCACATGTTCACTTGTTTGCATTCACTTGACTTTACTTAGTGAAACCCCGTTTTTATAAACAATGGTGAATCTTACCCGTTTTGTTACCCATCAAGCACATAAGTAGTTTTGGTTGACAAAATGTATAAGTCAAACAGGTCACAAACCATCTAAAGTAGCCACACAATTTGACTTATATAAATTTGCCTTAAAAAGGACTTAGAAAATTGCCACATATGTGGACTTTCAATGTCTACCTATAATAAGCCATTAGATGAGTGCCACAGATGTGGACTTAGAAAATTGCTACATATGTGGACTTTCAATGTCTGCCTATAGAAGGACTTAGATGAGTGCCACAGATGTGGACTTTGATGTTTGCCACTTATGTGGACTTTCAATTACAGACGTTTCATAACACCGATAGTACTAAAACTCAAATTTGTCCTGAATTTAAAACATGGCTAAAGGATAGCCCATTCACTGTCATTGACTTGGCTGGATTGAGTTGGAATAGGAGCAGATACTCCTTGGAAACTTGAACTAGGACCAGCTTGACATGCACCAGATACTCCTTGCACAGTTGACCTCTGACCACCTTCAACAGCTACATCTCCATATTGGACAGCTGAACTAGGACCAGCTTGAGCAGACCCATTACCCTTAGCTTGCCGAGCTCCAGCTTTGTTGAAACCTACATAAGAAAACAGGTTATAAAAATGAACCATATATAAAACAATCAAAAAACATAACTATGAAACTCTAATAATTACCTTTTCTAGGAGGTTTACCTTGTCCTTTGCATGTAGTCTTGTTGTGTCCAGCGTTACCGCAGAGTCTGCAAGTAACAACTCTTCCTCTTTTGGTCAGTTTTCCAGAATCTACACAGGGTGCATCCTCATACTTGGACCTTCTTCTCTTCTTCTTTGGTCTTCCAACCTAGACATGATGCTTTGGTGGCAAGAGCTCTGTAGCATGGGTGGTCTTCTCCCAGTAGTTGCTGCCTCTAATTGGTTCCACTAAGTGAGAGTATACTTCCTTCCATGTGGACAACCAATAACAGCTATGTACCCAAGACTCATGAGGTCCGACTTGAATGCCATTGAGTCCCATATTCCAACAGGTTGCAACAGCATGCTTACAAGGTATCCCTGTCAATTCCCATTTCCTGCATGTACATACCTTATCCTGTACATTCACAACACACTGGTCACCCCATGCCCCTGTTACCTGATAGGCTGATACTTAACTCCTCCATTCCATATCACCCGCAACGATTCAGCCTCGCTCTTAATCTTTCCCAATATTTTAGCTGCAGTTGGGGTTAGAGGCCCATCAGTTTTGTCAATCATACCTTGTACAGCTACTATTCTCTTCATGCAGTATTCTCTAATGTACTCTAAAAGTGTAATGACTGGCTTGTCCCTTGCTGGAGCTATTTTACCATTGAACACCTCACAAATGTTGTTGATCAATAAATCTGTAACTGGTCTACCTATAGCAAAAAAATATGAAACACTTAAATGATATACATGTCTACTATTGAACCACTTTTGTTGAAAACAAACAAACAATTACCAGAAAAATGAGATCTTGCCTAATGTTCAGCTGGTATCTTGCTCAATCATTCGTGTGCTTCCTTCTTCATAGCCTTCAAATGTTCCATACACTTTGCAAAACCAGACAGGGTTGTAACAGATGCACATCTCCACAAAGCTTCCTTATATTCCAAGCCACTGAACTGCTGCCTCATATTTTCATGAATGTGCCTCAAGTAAAATCTGTGTTCTGCATTAGGGAAGACAGATTTTAAGGCTGGAATGAGTCCCTGCATAAACCAACAAAGTTAGCAAAATAATAATTTATATTTTGTTGTTTATTAAAGAATTCAATTGGAGGACCATCATTTACTAACCTTTTGTTTATCACTCATGAATGTGAAGTTAGATCTAGGGCCTAGATCTATGTCATCACCCAAGCACATTAAGAACCAAGACCATGAACTCTTAGTTTCAGCTTCCACCAATGCATAAGCCAATGGGTAAATCCCATTGTTAGGATCTAGTCCAACAGCCACCAACACTTGCCCTGGATAAGGACCTTTCATGAAACAACCATCTAGCCCCAACAATTCTCTTTTGCAAGCCTTGAAGCCTTCCTTCAACGGTCCCAAACAAACATAAATTCTTTTAAACACCCTTCTAGACTCACTAGGATTAGCAGAATCTCTATCAATTCTAAGCTTCACAGTCGTATTAGGGTTTGTAGACAACAATTCACCAATATAGTCCCTAAGCATCATATACTGCAGGTTGTGATCACCTGAAACATCTTTTTCTGCTTTGGCTTTGGCCCTGAATGCCTTTGTCATAGAAACCTGAAGATGTAATTCACGCTGGAGCTGGTCTTGAATTGCCTTTCCTGAGATCTCTGGATTAACCTTGACTAGGTCATAGATCTTGTTTGCCAGGTATTTATAAGTGCAGTGTTTGATTTCCCTAGATTGAAGGCAAGTGTGTTTGTCTCTGTGTGTCTTTACTATCCAGTTTTGACTAACTCTGTCTTTGCCTACATACAAGACCGAGGGGCATTCATCACACACATCATCAGAAGTTCCTACATCTTTTCTCTTTCTTTTTCTTCCTCTACCTAATGGGCCACTTGATCCACTAGGCCCAACACCTGTATCTACAGTTGGGCCTGTTGATCCACTTAATATTGACTCTGTAAAGACAGGAATTTGGTTATCACACACAACTCTTATCCTAATACCATCATTCTTGACCAACTTCAAATTTCTCCTGGTCTCAACTGCATGCATGTACACTCTTTCCTTCACCTCTTCTAGGGTTGAAAACTCTTGTCCAGTGAAAAAATAATACTTCATAATAGGATTCTCTGACATGTCAACTCCAATTGCTCTTCTTATTTCCCTTAACTGTTTCCTAACACCAGTATCTGGTTCACCATCACTACCTGATTGACTCTCGAAACCTTCAACACAAACAGGTTCTACTCCACCCACAAGCTCTCCAACTAAACTACAGTTACCAATGCTGTCATAAGCTTTATTCCCTGTTAGTCTAAAATTATTTACTTGATCACCACTGCTATTGCCAATACTCACACAACGATTATCCCTTGCTAGATGAAAACCGTTTAGTTGCACAGGAGGCTCAACTCTAGTGTGTCCTTCATCATTCATAACTGCAGCCTCTCCTTCATCACCTGAACCTGCATTGTCACTTGACCCTCCTTTATAATCACTATCATTGACATTATGAATGTCATCCTCCTCATCCTCTAGTGGCCCGACACCATTACCATTCTGAACCTCACCCTCTAGTGCCTCTTTCCTGGTATCCTGTTGACCCTCACCTGTATGTGTTTGGGGATCATCTAGGCCAAAAACAGGCAACCCTACATTTAGGTCCAGGTCAGCAACACCAAAATCTTCATCATGACTTAATCCACATGTGTTGTCAACATTCATGGCATCCAAATAACTAAATGACAGAGGCACATCTAACTCATTCTCTTCAAACTCCATCATCCTGACTATATCAGCAAGTTTCTTTGCCACAATCTCCTTACTAGCAGGTACAACAGGGGTGAAACTTAAATTTAAACTTCCAAATTGTGAATCAATCTGGGGAAGTTCATTGTTTTCATTTTCACCACATTCACTTAAAGTCAGTTGTGTAAAAGGAGTGCCTTGACTTGAGTTGCCAGGAAGTGGAACACTATCAGTATTATCAGGCCATATGAGGGGCAACAGTTGAGGGTGTTTAGTTTCCTTAGATGCTCTAAGTGGACTAGAACCTAGTTCCTCTATTACTACCCTCGTTTTACCAGTGACCCTGGAACACCCGTGCTCTATATAGACTTCAATCAACTTGAAACGACCTACCATATAACCCAAACATCTGACATTATCATCAGATGAAAGGGGAAATAGTCCTTGGTCTAAATTACTCATTGGACTAAGATAATGATAAAATAGAGGCTCTTTCTGACCTGTGTAGCCCAACTTAAGCACCATCTCGTCCAGATCAAATACTGAGAATACATCAATATCCACCATGTCAAATATGCCTTCAGTACCACCAACGTATTCCCTGTTAGGGAAACGCATAAATGCCCCACCATGATGTATTCGAATGGTGAATAAATTGCGATTAAATTCTGCAATATAAAGTGAATTACTTAGTAACTAAACATATATAAACACAAGCTAACATCAAAATAACCTCAAATCAACTGGACTTAAACTCATTACCGTATTCATTCTCACATTGCGCCTCCAACTCATCTGCAGGGACTGACACTCCTCTTGTGCGCATCTTCCACATTGGTGTAGACATTGTTCGGGACGCTTTTCAATACTTTTGTGATTTTGACGTTGATGTGATTGGGCGGGAAAGTTTTTTGCAGGTGTATCTTGGAAAACGAAATCTTCAGGCAAAAGTTAACAGAACCTTCTTTATAGGCAACTTTTAGGGACGATTTGTGCAGATCACTGTACCAAAACATCTTGGAGCTATCTTTTAGGGACCAACGGCGACAGTTACTGTTGGAGATGTTTTGGTGTGAAATGACGAAAGTATCCATGGTATACACGTCAGCTAACGTTGCATTGCAACGTCCGTTTCCCAAAAGGACCAACCGCGCCAATATCGACAAGTTCTGGGACGAAAATGAAAAAAAAAAGTTTAAGGATGATTCGCGCTAATCTTGACAAGTTTAGGGACCAACGGTGAAATTTTGTCATTTATTTATTTATTTTGTGAAAGTGAAGTATTATAGATAATGAAACATTTTACAAAGTCTGAGAAAATTTGCAGATACATTTTTGAGTGAAGTATTTTATTTTGAGTTATGAATACTAGGAAAGCTTATTGGCTGTGCTACACGAGCACAAAAGTTTGATGTTTAAACACCCCAAAATATGCAAGTCAGTGTTATACAACAAATATCATAAGGAAAATCTTACTTTTCCTTCAAAAGATATATACATAATCCAGTATGTAACAATTAATCTTATCCTTACAGTTTACGGTTATGTGATAGGTAAATGAACATATTCATTGTTTATTTGTTTAGTCCTAGTTACAAAAACCGGGTAAACTTTGATAAACATTTAGATTCCCAAAACTAATTAGTGTTTTTATAGAACTACAAAGTACAAACGGGTATAATCCCCTAGGCAATTTTGATCATTCAATCCGTAGGTACTCAGAAACTTAGGGTGCTTGGTGGGGGTTAAGGAGTGAAGAATGGATAAGGTATTCATTAAGGTGATGTTTGGTTGATGGGATTGGTATGGATTCACCAAAAGAAAAAATGAATGTTTTGTTTGGTTGTAATTGAGGGCCCACAATTAGGAATGAAGGAATAAAAAAATAATAGATTTGAATCTACCATATGTTAGTAGGTTTTTATGAATTCATCCAATCAAAAAAAATTATTTGATAGAATTTTTTAAACCACATAATATTTATTTTTTTTCTTATTTTCTACTTTTTTTTAATTTCAAATAAATACATAAAACTTATTAAACACATACATAATCTAAATATTAATTAATTTTCTCTCTTCTTCTTTTCTTTCAAACATTTCCCCTATCCGAATCCAATTCCAATTCCAATCCCACTTACAAACCAAACGCACCCTAAATGTGCTTGGTTAGTGGGGGGTAAGGGATTTATTACTCCGTAGTGGGTAATGAACCATTATAGAGTAAATTGGGGGGGGGGGGGGGTAAGAGATTGATTACCCACCTCACTCATTCCTTTGCATTACATTTCCCTTTCCTTTTCCCCACTTTGAACCAAGCGGGCCATAATGTTTTGCCAACCAAAAGGAAGATATAAGAGCAAACTCCACTCATGAGTTTATGGCATAGAATGAATCAGTGTCGCTACATTAACATTTTGTTTAAAGGGTAACTGATACGAACCAAACTGATATTATTATTAATACTGGAAAATAAAGAAAACAAAGAACAAAGATAGGTTTCCGAGTCCTCAGACCAATTCTATTCCCTCCTCCCTCTAGATTAAGACCCCTGTATCTATTTAAACTCCTGTATTATTGATAAGCAAGAAAACAATAATAGGAAATTACTTAGTAAAAGGAAACTAAATAAATAAATAAAACTAAATAAATCCTAAACTTCCAGCTGCTTTCATAATTACTCTTAGACCCCTCAACTACTCGGTTCGTATCAATAACATTTGCAGTTTTATAATGGGCTATTATTGATAGTTCACTGGTTTTTAAACTGCATATTCTCAAACCATATACAAAATCGAAAGAAACAAATCTAACCAATATCATGTTTGGTTTAGTCCTAAACTCTTAACGCTGCCAACATTCATCTACTTGTTTTGTACAAAAACTTCATAAACAACTAATTAAGCAGTTTTCACCATGTGACTCATCCATCTCACCTCCGAATTGGCCCCTTCACCGGTGTTATTGTTGGGTCACTGCATTCCCCAATCTTCATCTAACTAGGATTTGAACATAAAATAACCTAAGTGTTTAATATCCATTAACATAAACAAGTCACTGAGTGAACAGTAACCCAGTGAGTCATCTTCAGGATGCTTAGAACGAGCCTATGAAGAAAGGTTCACCATTCAGTGAGGTGAAACTCAGCGAGTGGCATCTAAGCCAAGAAGAAGGTGATGGGTTCAGTGAGGATGACAATAACACACTGAACCCCCAAGACTCCTCAACAACTATTGAGGTACTGAAGACTGAAGACCGAAGATCTGAAGACTGAAGAATGGGCGGGATAAAGCGGGAAAGTTTGAACATATCAACAGGTGTCCCTATCAACCTGAAGTCAAACTTTCCCTGAATGGCACAATGTCAGGATAGTGTCATCACTGTGCATCAGAAAGGCACATTGTCCTTTACCCAATATAGTCTATTGTAACAGAGACAAAATATGTAAGTATTTTGTCTCTACAAGATAGGTCATCAATTTGTCTTTACCAGTAATGCTGTAATTTACTTGTGTATAAATAGGTAGCATAAGTGAGGAGTAAAAGTTGACAAGTTTGTTCAATTAATGCTTAGCATTGACAAACACTTTTACTCCTCCAAAAAACAACACAGTCCCTGAGATTGCTCAGTGAGACCTTTATTTGTCACTCAAACATTGTTTGGGTTTAGAGAGGAGTCAATACCATACTTGTCGTTTCAATCCCAAGTGTTATTCCGCAAACACTTGGGTATAATTCTTTGATTAACTTTTAATAAGAATTAAACGTTGAAAAATACTGTGTCTCTTTTCTTTACGTTTATCTTTGTTGTTAATCTTTTACATCTGTGTTAAAAAGTCATGGAACTTGGTTAGATTAACTCTTTAGTTAACTATTAACCAAGTAAACGGGACCAACAGTTATCAATACGCTCACTTAAGGCCCAAGTAAAAATTGAAATTGACTCGCATCCCCTTGCAGCCTGTTGCTGAGTGCCACTTTTGGGAGTAGAACTTGTTCCTGAAAGATTATCGCTTGGTGGGACTTCAGCAAAGGGGTCTTTGTAGTCAAACGGAGCAATAAAGTCAATGTCATCGACGTTAAACTGTGGGGTTGATGTAACGTCACTGGTTGTTGGAGACATTGGTATAGCATCTTCCTCAATGAAATAAATGATCATAAAATACCCATCGTTTTCCACCTGAAACATACCCATAGAGCGATAAACAAGTTAATCATATACATGTAACCAAGTTGACAGAAAGACAAGATGAACAAAAGTATGAACATACCAACTTAATAAATTGTACATTGTGCACGAAGATGTGCGTTTTGCTACAAAAAGTTCATTAACAAGATCAGTCAGCTAAATGTTCGTAAATAAAAAGTGGCGGATTTCATGTTTTGTTAAGTTTTTATCTTATAATGAAAAACTAGCAAGCATATTAAGTGTGTGATTACTGATTCCGACCGCAAGAAGCTACATATATAGGGGTATTCATACTTTTTCAAAAATTTTGGTTAAACTTCAACCCAATGTCGACGTCTACATTATGCCCATACGGTGTAGTCATATACACCGCCTCTGCACCAAAGTTCTTTTTAAGTACCACTTGCATTTGGTTGTCCTTATTAGCTACTGCATTCAACAACAACATCCTCAAAATCATTAGATCCTAGGTCATTATTTGAACACAAGGCGGTCGCTAGGTCACTAAATGCATGATCGAGCTCAACATTAATTAACCTGTGGAAAACTAGAAGGGGGGTTGAATAGTTTACCGCTTTTTAACTTGATTATCTTTTTAAAACTTTACGTTTGTTCAAAGATGTAAGTACAACTTTACATGTTTAATTCTTTGAAAAGCTTTACGTGTGAATAACAATTCTAACTTTACTTGTTTAATTCTTTGAAAAGCTTAATGTGTGATTAACAATTCTAACTAAAGACAATATATAATAAGCAAAGACAAAGAGAGAAACGATCAAACCACAACACGATTGTTTATCGTGGTTCGGCTACAAGGACTCTTTTTCCTTGCCCTACATCCACGCCCCGAGTTTCCAACTCGAGAGTTTTAAGCACTAATCAACAAGCTCCTTTCCCGGTGGAGAAACCTTTACAACATCGCTTACACTTATACCGACACTAAGCTAGATGTCGAGTTCTTTTACAAGGGTACAACCACTCCCATCGTCGCTTACACTTTTACCGACACTAAGCTAGATGTCGAGTTCTTTACCAAGGGTACAACCACTCCCGTTAGTTCTTTTACAAGGGTACAACAACTCCTGACACACTATGTATTTTGAGGCCTAAAATACTAACCGATCACTTCTACACACATGATACAAATGAAGTATAAACTACCAAAGCTTATACATAACAAAGCTTACAAGACTTGCAACTTTAGAGTTGAAGCTTGTAACTTCTTGAATGATCTTGTGAAGTCCCTTGCTACATAAGAGGATTACACAAGTCAAATGTTACTGAGTTAGTTGAGAGAGTATATGAAAATATATGTCCTAAAGTGATGACTCAAAACAAACAAGTGGCTTGGTATTTATAGTAAAACAAACAGCAGGTCTGGCGGATACGGCGGAACCCTCAGATGGGTTCCGCTCGTGTACCTCCAGGGTTCCGCCAGGCTTGCAGTAGGTTTTACAATAAATAACACAAACCAAGCAAAGTCACATCAACAACAACTAGTCAAACACATTAAATCCAATTTAGAAAGCTTCCAAAAGTGTGTAAGATGTTATGGCAAGTAAAATACACAAGCTTGCCATAAATAAATGATGTGACAAGACACTTTCTAATTAAAGAAATAAAAACAATGTTTTGAAATGTAAACCTTAGTTAAACAAGACTTAAACACTAAAGTGATGATTTACTATTAGTTAAAGTTCATACTTTGTCATTAACAAAACTTAGCAAAGATCGTAAAATATAAATAACGTTTTTAGGTGATATTTGTATTAACAATCTCCCCCTTTTTGTTGATGACAAAACATAAACTTTATTTATAAGTAAGCCACTAGTTTTAGTGTTAAGTCTTATAAAGTTAGTTATTAAAACTTGTTTTTGGTAAGATAATGTGACATGCAAGAGTTAGGAAAAAAATGAGAACAGGTTTTTTTATAAATTCTCCCCCTTTTTGTCAAAACAAAAAGAAGAATAGTGAAGCGGAAGTATGCACTTGCTCCCCCTTGGACGATACTCCCCCTAAATGGAGTGCCAAGAGAGGAGACATGGATTTTGACCCTACAAAAAAATGTTAGTTGCCACACAAGACAAGTCATGAAAGCATTTCATGTCTAAAACACAACTAAGAGTTGTGAAGTGGAATAATGCAACACTCATGCTCCCCCTTGAATATTACTCCCCTAAATGGAGTATCAAGGAAAGAAAACATGGATAATGATCCTACAAAAAGAAATGTTAGTTTTTAAAACACAAGATATATGTATGCTACCATAGCGAGGTATAGTTTACTCATTATACCTAAATGGTCAACAAACAATGCAAACCTTGTAGTAGAATGAAATTCATTTCATGTAAAATTTTGACTCTTAGAAAGTCAAAGACAAGAAATTAGGATAACATCATCCTACTTCTTAAAAAAAAGAAAAACTAAAAATAAACTAAGAACATAAAATGCTACAAGGAAATCATCATTTTCCTTAATGAGAAACATTTTCCAAAAACAAGGCTAAGGTTGTTTAAGGATGAAAATGTGTGTTGGAGGTTGTAGCGGGCTTTATTTTGAAGGTTGAGAAGGTGACACGGTTTTGGTTTGTTGGTTTAAATGGGAAACATTTTCCAAAAGAAACGGTTTTGTTTCATTTTTGGAGATTCTAAGGTTGAGGTGGGTGAGACAAGGATTGTAGACGATCCAAAATGTGGTTTAGTATAAACCTCATTTCTTCGGATAGCTCGTGAATTTTTGTTCGACACCTTTCACTAATGTAAGCGGTTCTTTCGCAATGTCCGCAATCATGGCGGGGAAAGTTTGGTGGAAGAGAGGTTTGATTTGTTGGTGGCGGATGGTTTGAACTTGAAGGAACAAATGTGGATGGTTGAGAGGTGTTTTTGCTTCCTTCATTAGTTGAGTGTAGCGTTGTTTGTAAAACCATAATATGGTTGATTTGAGAGTCAACCATATGTTTGAAGGTAGTTTAAATGAGTGTCGCGAATTTCTGTTCGACACCTTTCACTAATGTGAGCAGTTCTTTCGCAATGTCCGCAATCATGGCGGGGAAAGTTTGGTGCAAGAGAGGTTTGATTTGTTGGTGGTGGATGGTTTGAACTTGAAGGAGCAAATGTGGATGGTTGGGAGATGTTTTTGCTTCCTTCATTAGATGAGTGTAGTGTTGTTTGCAAAACCATAATATGGTTGATTTGAGAGTCAACCATATGTTTGAAGGCATGAAGGTGGTTTAAATGAGTTTCAATCTCGTCATTAAGGTTTGGAGATTTTTCCCATATGGATGATTCTATTTTCTTATATGAAGGAAATAGAGATTCAAAGTGTTGGGAATGCTCTTGTGGTGGTTGTTGTTGTTGTTGTGGTTCTTGTTGTTGTGGTTGTTGGTTTTGAACAAAATGGCGGAAGCTTGGTTCTCCGGAAGGATTACCATGAAGGTCTTTGTAAATTGGGTGAAACACAAATGATTGTGAGTGTGTATGACCTTGATCATTTGGAAAAATTGATGGTCTAGCATAACGGTAAGCCAACCGTTCAACCAATGATGGTTGATGGGGTTCATCATTTAATTGCTCACTAGGTTGTTGTTGGGTTCCATTTGAGCAATGGTGTCAAAGAGTGACAAGGATGGTGGGCTTGATGATTTAGGTGATAAGTCTTCTAATGTTTCCAAATAGGGTAGTGGTGATGTTGGTGGTGTATGGAAAAGTTCCATTGGTGTAAGTGTTGGTGATTGAGGTGATGGAGTTTTTAATGGTTGAGCTTGTTGAGACGGTGATGTTGAATTGCTTGAAGGTCTAGTTGGTGGTGGAATAGTGGATATGTTGGTGTTTCAATGTGGTAGAGAGGGTGTTGGAGTAGCAAGATTAAGCAAATCTTGAATGGTGATCACATTGGTATTGCAAGGTGTTGAGGATGGTGTTGAGGTAGTAAGGTTAAGGAAATCTTGGATAGGTGAAGAAATGTTAAGTGAAACATCACTTGAAGATGATGAGCTTGAGTTGACTGTTTTGTTGAAGCAACAAGGTTTAACACTAATCTTTGTGGTTTTTTCCAAAGATTTTGATGACTCGGATGAGGTGTTGGATTTAGTCATTTCAAAGGTGTGGTTTTGAGACTTTGAGAGAAGAAATTTTGATGGTGATGGTGTGATTTGAATTGTTGCAAAAACTTTCAAATTTATAGGGTGGAAGAGATGTTGGAATGGGTGTTTGGATTTGATGTTCTACCTTTCAAAGATTGAGGTTTCAAATGATTTAGAAAATTTTCATGAACATGTCAAATCATTGGATTTCAATCCAATGGAATTGGGTGGAGTGAAAGACCAACATATGCACTCAATGCTTTGTGATCATGGGAAGTGATTTGGTTGAAAATGTTCCAATGGTTTGAAGGATCCTTTAAAAGGGTTCCTTGGGTTAGTTATGTTTGAATTTGAATTTTTGGCGGGAAGTGACTTCCTAATTGTGTTAGTGAGTGAGAGTTGTCCTAATATGGTTATTCGAGGTAAGGGAAGATGTTTCTCACTAAAGATAATGTTTGACACATTACAAGTTTTGAACTTAAGAAAAATGACAAAAATTTTCTGCAGGTGACTGGCGGAACCCTGTTTTGGGTTCCGTTTGGTCCGTTGGGCCATTTCTGGGTTGCCCAGAAATTTCACTGGCGGAACCCATTTAAGGGTGCCGCCAGATCCGCCAGGTCTGAAAAATCAGACAGTCCACTAATTTGACCCGCGAGACGATTTTCAAATTTTTCGAAAATTCTTAAAAATGAAAATTTATTATATGTCTGATTAGGAAGTGCAAAATTTGGTATGTAGACATTCATATCATAGGACTTTGACCGGGGGCTAGCGATTTTCACTAAACTTAGTGAAATTTACCATAAGCATAAAAATTGACAAACACCTCAAATATTGTCATTATGCATAAAAGCTCATACAAAACATAATCCGACAAATGTAATAAAGCATGAACGTGAAAAACAATACAAATCACATAGTTTAACACATACAAGGTTCTAAAACCTTCATAAGCCAAACACTCCTTAATCACTCATCTCACAATCGGTCTATCTTCTTATTGAGCTTACTTAGGTACCTTCCAAAGCACTTGAAAATTCCTTTGGTTTGCTTGAATTCTTCGGATGCATTGTAAATGATGGGGAGTTCTTGAAGGTAGTCTAAAAGGGGTAACTTAGAGTTAGGAAGTTTATCGTCCTCGCTCATGTCGGATGATGATGATGATGGTGAAGCTGAGCGAGTACGTTTGCCCTTAGCTTTGAATACTCGTTTATCACTTAGAGGGACGAAGATGTGAGGAACGAAGGAATAGTCAAGGCACATTCCCTTATCGCTAGGAGGAATGGGTGAGATTGCTCTAAAGAGGCGGGTGAGAAGCATTCCATAAGGAAGAGAGGTTGTTCCTACCAAGGGTATGTCGGCCATTCTTTTGGCGAGGTAATAGGCTAAGTTAAAAGGTTGACCGGTGGAAACGCTATAGAGCATGTAGCTAAGACATGTGTTGACTTGATCTCTATTTCCTATGGAACTTATAACGTTGGCTCTAAGAATTTCTTCCCGTTTCTTAAATTGTGTTTTGAGCTCATTGATTTCCACACCAAAAGGGTCTTTATCTACTTCGTTACCCGAACGATTCTTCCTAGTTGTTGAGGTTCTAACAAATAGATGCTCACGAATTGCTTCCTTATTTACAAGAGGAGTATTGTATGGATGAAAACGCTCAATGGAGTCAAGACTAGAAAGAGGCCACTTATCCGTGTAGAGACATGTACCAACATTAGGGACACCAAGAATTGTTGCAAAATCATTCAAGGATATGATGTTTGGTATTTGATTGGTTTTAAAGGTTAGTGAGGATTCACCATCGTCATCGAAGTAAAGGCTTAAGGTTGCATAGAATTCTAAGATGAACCTAGGGCAAATTTGCTCATCGATGTCTAGGAGGCAATCAAAGTTGATCGCGATAAAGTTTTGGCGAATGGATGTTCCCTCTAGGAAGGATGGATCAATGGTTCTTCCTTCATGAACATAGCGTTTATCTAGACTCTTAAAGGTTTCAACTTGATCTTTAGTAAGACCTTTGGTCCTACGGTGTTTGGGTAAGTAATTACGAGTTTCTTTGTGATCGGAGAATGTTGCGGGAGGCATGTTGATTCCTAGAAAACACAAAATTCAAATTAATGACTTTTATGATGTGAATGTTCTAATGTGTGCCTATTTGAAAACATTGTAGAGGTGCGGTTATCTTGACTCATTTTGATGCTTAAAACGTTTTGTAATGCAAGTTTTGTTACATAACAAAAGATAACCCAAACGCTCCTAATTCAATATAGCTTCGTTTGAATGTACCCGAAAACACATATTAGTTATGTATTTCCTTTAGCATTCAAGAGACACTATGCAAGTGATGTTTCAATGACGTTTTTCATTTGTTTTAACAATGTGGTGAAAGATGGCGTTCTAGTGACTTTTAAAAGACAATGAACTTGGTGTGTTTGGTAAATCATGATAATAACAAAAAGGATACAATTCCTAACTAATGAAAATTTTGATTAGTTCACACCCAAGGTTTTTCATGAATCATCAATTTTATGCATAAACCCTAAGATTCTAGTTAATGTATGTAGATGAGAGTGATAGATTTTGTTTGAAAATGCAATTAAGATAAGAATACTTACAAGGTTGATTGGATTGGAAGAGATGTAAGTGAGAGCCCTAATTTTCGTGTGGTAAGGTGTTTGTGAGTGAGGAATGGCTATTGGTAAGTTGGAGTTGTGAGTAAAGAGGTGTTTGGTTTTGAAATTAAAAATAAAACATGCTGCAGTTTTGGCGGACCAGGCGGAACCAAAGGGAGGGTTCCGCCCGTATGGTCTGAGGGTTCCGTGGATACTGCAGGGAAAAATTCAAAAGGAATTGTCTTGATTTTTGTGGTTTTATCCTAATGTTCAAAACTAAGGTTTTAGGTCTTATGAGTCTTTGACTAAGCCTAGGGATGATGAATGCTTCTCATTCAAGAGGTTTTGTGAAAACGTTGACAGAATGGTTAACGTATAAGACTTTCTTAGTTAAGATGTTCCTCAATGAACATTTTTACCAAAGCGATGATGATGGATCACCATATGTTAATTAAGAACATAATGGATTGAATTGTCGCTGAGGTCGATGCTTCCTTTGTTGAAGGGATAACAATGTTGATAAAATGAATTCCGTTGTTGACACGAATTTGCTTGTTCAAGCGGAGCTTGTTGATGTGCTCTTGCTCTCGTACCAATTAGCTCTTAATGCTTAAAACCTGCACACTAAGAAAATAAACAAACACCGTTAGGCTTATCGTGGGATTGTCTCCCACGATTATCCTCCGGCGTGAGAGTAAGTAATCGGTTTTAGGTTTACATAAAGAGTTAGGGTTTGTCAATCGTACCTTTAATGAGAATTATGTCATTCCTTATATAGGCGTAGAATCCTTGTAGGTTTCGTGCTCCTTACGTTCCGCACGCATGGTGCTTATCCGGTCCAAGGATCCTTATCCGAAAATAGAAGATCCTTATCTAGACCATAAATAGTTTGATTGGGCTTGGGTCTACGTGAGCCCAATCCCTTTGGTAATGTGGCCCAAGTCATTGTTATAATAGCCCACTCATGGTGGATTTGGGCCTTAGTAATGTTTATCATTTGGGCTCGTGGCCCAAATATAGACTGTACGTCATCATGTCCCCCCAGTCTAGTATGCGCAGCTTGCTAACCGCAGATGGTAGACTACCTTAAGTAACGGTAATTGTGGCGGGAAAAATGACCACCCAATATTATGGACAATGTATGTAGTCACAAATATTTTCAAACATACCTAGGGAAGTGGGGAGAGTGTCCACGTGTGTATCGGGAAACGGGAAAAAGTGCATGTACCCGATCGTCTTCTAGCCACACGATTAAGATAGTGGATTCCACGTGGCTAATGTGCTAGGGTTTTTGTAACCCTATATAAACGTCGCCTCCCTTTTACTGAAGAACACAAAGTAAAAAACACACTTCCGCCATTTTTATATTTCTTCAAAGCATTTTCAAAGAAAGCAACTGTTTTATTAGGTAACCGCGAAAACGTGCTTTTTATTATTATTTTCTTAGAAATGGTTCGCCAATTAAACGAGTTTCCATCTGAAATGGACGAGGATGAATTGCGTCAATTCTCCTCTGATTATTTCATTCCTTTTGATGTGCATCCGGTTGTACCGGAGGCCGATGCGTGCATCGCGGATTTTCCTGATGGAAAAATAGGGTTATATACGCGCTTCTTCGAGTATGCGAACCAGCGCGTACCCATATCCTTATTTTTGAGCAATTTTGATTGATTCTGAACGGTCAGATATTATTGACCAAGGTCAACAAGTCAAAGACAGCTCAGTTCCAATGCTCCGTGGATAGTATAGTGTTTCCCCGGGTCGTTATGTCCCGACGAGGTGTGGATAGTATAAAAAATGGGTTTGTGATCAGGTGAATTTGAATGGGAAGTAACCAGATAAAGATTTGGATTTGTTTACACTACTGGAAGGATTAGGAATAACAATATTAACAATTACGGTAAACAGAATTGTATAAACGTAAACCAAATTAAAATCAGACACGATTGCGTGCTTAGAAAAAGGTGAGTTTTAAGAAAAATTAACTACAGGGGGTGAAAATGAAACTCTTACAAACTTAAAATAAAAAGAAAATTTAAAATGAAAAGAAAAATATTTATTTGATTATTTTAATATTTAAATACTAATTAATTAATTAAAACTATTTTAAATCTAATTTAAATTAAACTAAAAATGATAAAGGTTACAAATTAAACTAAAAACTTGCAAAAATATTTTCTAAACCTTAAAATAAACTTGAAGAAAGTATAAAAATTAAAAAGAAATATTTTTGTCTTTTTGTGGAATTTCTATTAATTAAAAACTAGTTATCTTAATTAAACTGTTTAAATTATTTCAAATTACTAATAATACTAAAATGACTTAGAAAATTATAGAAAAATTTATAAAACTAATTAACCATCACAGGTATCCTAAAAAATTATAAAAAGTTTGTTTCAAAAGTTTTTACACTATTTTACTAATTATTATATTAAATAATAATTAATTACTAATTAAACTATATAAATTATAGAAACTAGAAAATGAATAGTATAAATTACAAGAAAATTCCTAAAATTATTTTATAACATATAAAAGCTAGAAAAAATATAAAAACTATGTACTACTTTATAAAAACTAATTTTGCTATTTAATACTTAATTATTAAATAATTATTAATAAAACTAATATTAAATCTAATTAATACTAAATGACAAAATAAAAATCTGAGAAAATTACTAAAATTACTTTAATATAAAAGAAATTTAAGAAAAATATAAAAATGCAAGGTGCTTAATAAAAATCTAAAAAGGAAAATTAAAAAGTTAAATTATATTAAATAGAAACAATCACTTATTTTAAATTTGGTTTTTCTGGATTTTTCTTTTACAAGACTATTTTATACCTAAAAACAACTAACTTTTACAAAAACAACTTTTTTAGAAATCAAAAATAAGCACTGTGGATGCTTATTTTAACCACAGTTTGACTTTCTTTGACCAACAAGAGATTATGCTCAAATGAGCTTATGTGGGGTCCACAAAGGGTAATTCTGGTTCAATCAAGTTATTTGGACATGGTTAAGTAAGATTCAAGCAAAGAAACTCACAGAATAAGCAAATAAGCTCAAAATAAGCACTTGGTCACTTTAATGCAAACAGAAAATGGGACAAGGTTTGGGACTGTCCAGGGGGCTCACAAGGTTGATTGGGGGCACAGGCTTGGGTGCAATGGGAAGCCAACCAACTTGGGAGTTCAAAGAACTAGGGGGAAGTGTGGGACCCACTGAGGTGGCCTACAACAACCACCAAAGGTGGTGGTGGTGTGGGTGACCTGTTGATGCAGGGGAGAACTCTCCCCCTGCATGTGTGTTTGAAGCTCAATGGGGCCCACAAGAAAAATCCTAAAAATGAAATAAGAGTGTGAAATCAAAGTTTAGCTGGGGGACTATCAACCCTAAGAATTTCAAGGTCTGAAAGCAAGCCTAAAAATCAGGAAAATTCCCACCAAAAGTGAGAATCTGAGGGATTATGCAAGTTTTGACTTTTTGAGGTTTTGAAAATGTTGACTAATTTGAGTTTTAACTAAGAAAATCTACTCCTATATGTTGTTTTAAGCTAATTTGTACCTAGTTTAAGCTACTATAGACTATATTGCCATTATTTCTAAAGTTACACTAACTGTATTTAAAACTACATTTGCAGTTAACCAAATTATAACCTACTTTTGACTTTTTATGAACTACTCTTATGTTTTTTATGATTTAATACTCTATTTCAACACTAAATGAACCTATGTGAGAAAGAGAATCAGCAATCCAACAATAGTACTACTCAGCAAATCATCAATCCAAACACCCCATTACAAACCTGTTATGGTCATTTTTAAAGCAAATGGAGGAGTAGGACCATGAATCTGATTTATATCACTTTAGTATGAACTAATAAACCTTAATGAGCACAAATTCTTGACTATAACCTACAAATGACCAATATTCTATTTTAGCCTAAAAATTGACAGTGATCCAAAAGTTTTAAACACTAATTGCTTAATATGAACTAGTACATCCTTTTAGGTTACAATATGATTCAATAATACCTAATAGACACAGCTGAACACAAATAAGCAGAAATCAAGCACATGAATAGTGAAATCATGAAATGGAAGAAATTCTTACAAATGCCTTCACAGTTTTATCAATTATGCATGAACCAGAACCAAAGTTACTCCCCTATTACTCCCCATGGAGTTCTAAACCAGAGCCATCCATGATTCACCCTGCTTCACAGCTCAATCTTCTTCACTTATTATTTTTGATTTTATGACTATTTTTCTTGAATTATTGAGTATTTTTGCTTTACTGGTTCTTACTGCTTTTGAAGCTTATAAAAGATTATAATTAACTACAATGAGCTTGAAGGAACATGAAAATACAATATTTAACAGTATTGAGTGAATTTGTCAAATTCACCCAAAAATGCTAAAATTGAATTAACAAGAGAATACTTGAATTTAAAGGTAAAGAAGGTTTACATTAAACTTAAAATGAAGATTACAGTACTTTTGAACTTGAAATTGCAACTAAAAGAGGAAATTACACTAAATACGACCTACACTAAACTAAGCTAACCTAATTATTCTTCCACTCTGCTTCTCTCTTTCTTTTTACTGACCCTCTGAGCCCTGTGGGTCCCACTTGAGCTTTCCCACCAATAAAAACAGCCACAGGATCACTATCTTTCAATCTTGGCCATTGGGTGGATTTGGCGGGAAAATCAATTGGAATCAATTGGGTCTGTTGAGGGTAGCCATAGGGGGGATGATATGATTGCTTCTTGGGGAGTGGTATTTTGGCAGGGATAAGGGTGTGGAGCAAGTGGTGCAAGAGGGGGGAGGTGAAACCAGGGGTGGTTTTGGTTCAGAGAAGGAGGGAAGGGAAGGGTGGTTTTGGTGGGTTTGACTGGTATGTTTGACCCCGTATTAAATATTAAGGGTGTGTGGGCTGGTAGGGAGTTGGGCCTGGGAAAGGGTAAAAGGGATGGGCTTGGTTTGTTTGTTTTGGACTTATGGTTTTATGAAGTAAATAAAAATGGATCCGGTTTGTATTTTTAGCCAAAGGACTAGTTTTGTAATTTCTGAAATCTTCAAGGACTAAACCTGTAACAATTCCAGAGTTATCACAAGGACCAATATTGTCAAGTTATATAAACCAAAGGACCTAGTTTGCATTTTTTTACAATTTGAAACACCCGAGGACCATTTATGTAATATTTCCAAAGTTGAGAGGTGAAATTGTAATTTTACAAAAGTTATCAAAAATGTTCCAAATTGTAATTTATGAATAGTACAAGGGTATTTTGTGATAAAATTCCATTTTAAAATACACAGGGACTAATTTTGCCAGTTTTGTAACTTGAGGGGCTAAAAGTGTAATTTTCTCAAACTTTTTACCCAAGGACTTCTTTTGACAACTTTTGAATTCCAAAGGACTTGGGTTGACTTTTCTTTTATTTTAAACCTTTAGGGACTAGTTTTGTCAATTTATGAAACTTGAAGGACTGAAACTGCCAATTATGCAAACTTTGTTCATTTTTCATCTGTTTTTACTCATTTCGCATCTGATACATATAAAACACAATCTTTGAAATATTTTCAGTATTTTGATGCATTTTTGAGTGTTTTTAAATGTTTTGGCAGCTCAGAATAGGTAAAAATGATGAGTATTTACACACTCATCAAATTTGCTCAATTACTACAGCCTTTACATTTCTCAGCTGCACTGTATAGGTGCAGCAAAAGTGTCCATTTTTGAAATAAACTGTCGGTTGCTCGCGGTCAACCCTACTATTAACCTATTTCGTGCGTTTTACCGCACAACGTGGTCGCATGGATGGGTTTCTTTTGCGAAGCGCGGTGGACGCCTTCAGTGTTATACGGAGAAGGTAGATTCCCTTAGGGATTGGCGGGGAAATTTTTTCTGGGTAGAGGATATAGTATTTCCCTCGCCCTTTGAGTTTTATACTCAAGATACGTTGCTAAGGGATGGGAGCCCTGTACCCGGTTCGTATAGCGCAGAGGATGCGGATACGTGATGAGGTGAAAAATGAACCACTTTTAGGGGGTCATTTAAGCCCGGAATTGAATTTATTTGATCAAATATTGCCCTAAATCGTTCCTTTTGTGATTTTAGGTACTTTGGGAGTGAAATCTGGAAAAAGAAGCAATTCAGACGTTTTTGGAGCATAAAAGTGAAGAAAACGCCAAAGTCTTAATTTTCCTTGCTGAGAACAGTAGGTGACGGCGTCAAGAGTAATTTTCATGACGGCCCAGTACAGAAATGAAGGCGTCACCCAAGGCCGTCACGTGTTAACTTGTCAAAACTTGCGCGCGGAGTAGCTGATATTGTTTTGGTCATAACTTTTGCATACGAACTCGGATTTAGGTGATTTGAAAGCCCACACGAAGAGAACGAAGAGATCTACAATTTGGTGAAGAAAAGTTGTCGTGACGCCGTCATGAATATTATGACGCCGTCAGATCGGGCCGACAGAAAATCTGCCTATAAATATAACATCATAACTTCACTTTTTTTAAGCCCTAAACCCTAAGGTCGATTCCTGGGTTTAGGTAGGTGTTTTTCCAGCAACTTAGAGGGTTTCAATCACTCCATAAACATCATGTATTGGTTTGTTGATTCTATCTTAATTATGTTTTCCATTATCATTGTTGTTTGCTCTTCTTTGATGATGATTTGCTAAGTCACCTTATGTCTACTTATGATTATATGAAATTTGTATATAATTGATTAGATCTCATTGATTTCTTGTTGATGTTGTGTCTATCTCCATCAATGAGGGGCTTGTTGATGTGTGTGTCTATCTCCATCAATTAAGGCGTGAGAACTTCAATAGATCTAGTTGGTTTAGTTTATAATTCTTGTTTCCTATTGATTCTTGTTTTGATTGAATGAATTCGATGTTAGGCTTAAGAAAACTGGCAGATCTCCATCGTGTAATATGCTTGAACGTCTTAAGAAACATGTAGCCAAGGCATACTAGGCTATTAAGGTAGTATTTAACGCATGAGCCACTGTTTACAATCCCTATGGTTGTGCCGGGCATGGCATAGGAGGAGATAAGAGTTCATAGAATTGGAGAGATATGTATGCCACTCCATGAGTTATTAGGAATACACCCGTCAATTAAAATAAGGTTTACGGTCAATAGGTAGAATTGGATAGCTAGCAAGGAGTAACATATCATGGGTAGACATGCTTCACTTATCTTGTAGAATCCTAGTTTACTTTTCTTGTTAATTAGTTTAATTAGTAGCTTTTGGGTTAGTTGATTAGCAACTAATTCCGCCCACTTCCCCAATACCCGAGATTTTTATTTGCTTTTCATAAAATATAAAAATACCAAAAAGAATCATCCTTCACCTTGACCTAGTTAGATTAATTTCAATCCTAACGACACTATTCCTAGCTGAACGATCAATCCCCCGGTACTTGTCACTATACTATACTACAACGATCAGGTACACTGCCTGGTGGGGGTTGTAAGCTTCTCAAGATCCCTTGAGAGGTAAAGCCTGGTGCGATTCCCACGTATCAAGTTTTTGGTGCCGCAGCCCGGGGAATAGTTATTGTCTAGGTTAGAATTTCTTTTTATTAGGTCTACTTCCTAGATTCCTTTCTAGTAAGATTTTATTTTTATTTTTAGGTTTTCTTTAGTCTATCTTATTTCTTTGTGTCTTTGTTCGCAACTCTTCACCACCTGACATCATGAACAACGGGAACATCTTTGAACCCGTCATCCCACCATAACAAAACCCACCACTAGAACCTCTTAGGTCCCGAACCTTAGGAGAGTATTCCCGACCTAGCCACCAAGGCTACCGAAACACCATTGAGCTCAACGGAGCCAATGTGACTCCCTTGCGATTCGACACCATCCGGTTGGTGCAAAGCGGATGTGCATTCCATGGACTTCGTTCCGAAGATCCAAACCAACATCTTAAGGACTTCCTAAAAATCGTAGATTCCATAGACCTAGGTGTTGAAACTAGAGAGACAACCCGATTACGCCTATTCCAATTCTCTCTACGGGATCAAGCTAGTCAATGGCTTGAGCGTTTACCCGCGGGATCCATCACCACATGGGATAATCTCACCAATCGCTTCCTTACTCAATTCTTCCCACCGGGGAAGACTGCAATGCTTAGAAATGACATTTTGATGTTTGAACAACATCAAGGAGAAACTTTCTACGAAGCATGGGCCCGTTTTAAGGATCTCCTCCATAAGGTCCCTCATCATGGTATAAACCTTTGGTTATTAGTCCAGATTTTCTACGACCATGTTGACTATCACACTAAGTGCACAATCGATAGGGCCGCGGGAGGTAAACTGCGTGATAAGAACGCCGAGGAGTCCTGGGCGATTATCGAGGAGCTCGCCGCTGACAATCATGAGATGTGGGAGTTTAATCACACAATAAAAGCGGCCATCAATGCAGTCTCAACATCTGGAGGAACCACCGAAATCCCCGATGAACTCCTATGCAAACTCGAGGCAAAAGTTGACTATTTTGAGGAAAGGCAAAGGAGACCTTTAAGTCCTAGACGGGCTACTGTCAATTCTGTCTCAAAACCAACTTCGGCACCATTATCTGAGTCACCATCTAGAGAAAATGTCGAGACTTTTCAAAACTATGCCCCACCTTGTTCCCCTCCCGAGGAGCTTAGCTCGGAATTTGAAGCTAGGATGAGAGAATATATGGCAACTCACTCAGATCGGCTTGCTAGGTTCGAGGAAGCAGTTTATAAGCAAAAAGAGGAAATGCAGGAAAAAATGAATGAGATGATGAGTCTATTAGAGGAGTATGCCAACCAGAGAACCCCCGAAAGAATGCTACTAAGGAAAGAAAGCGCCACTCCCACTACCCAATTTGTTAATTCCATCACAATTGTCCACAAGGATAACGAGAAGGTAGAAGCCCCCACTAAACAGACCTTAGAAAAACCACCAAAATCCCAACCTTTGAGTCACTACCTGAAACATGATATAAACAAAAACACCATAACAAATTGGATTAAGGGTGATGGGCGTAACCAACCTTCCAAACAGGGTCTTGAGAAAGAGGAAAAAGTAAAAGATGAGGATGATACGTTACCTGGGGCCTGGGGGATCAGTATTCGAGAGGCAATTGGTACAAAAAGTGGCTACTAAGCAGGTAGCATGTGGGAACTTTGAGATACCAACTAGCATCGGGGACTTGAAATATCTTAGTGCTTTCGCCGACCAAGGATCGGAAGTAAATCTTATGCCCTTAACTATTTACATCCAACTAACGTCAAAAATGCCAGCCCCTACTCGTGTTAGGTTGTCCCTCGCTGGACACTCGTACGTATACCCCCTAGGAATCGCAGAAGATGTATTAGTTAATGTCGCAAGATTCATGTACCCCGTTGATTTTATGATCATCGATGATAAAGGAGATGGATGCATGCCAATAATCCTTGGGGCACCATTCCTCGCCACCGCTAGGGCTGTCATTAAGTATGAAGGTAGGAAGATCGAGCTTAAATCTGGAAAAAGAAAGATTAGCTTCCCCATGACTCCGCGAAGTGGGCATGAGAATTTGAGTTGGAGAAAGATCAAAAACAACATTGACACGACACCCATTCGTGTTCAGAATAAAATTCTTGCATGGGAGGCAAGAATCAAAAGCTATAAGGAGGCTAAAAATGAAAGAAGCAAATGCAATAAGGTTCAGGTCGAATTCGAACATACTCAACCCGCAGAAAATGATGTACCATTTGAGGAAGGGAACTTGGTACTCTTGAGACACTTGGAAACAACAATACCACCCGATAAACCAAGTCCTTGGTGGTATGGGCCTTTCACAATTGAAGGTGTGAGCCAAGATGGAATAGCTAACTTGAGAAGTGAAGTAGGTGGAATGGTGATTGCAAGTATCGATAGGTTAAGGCACTACCACCATAACAATAATGATCGCAACTACATGGGGTATATCATTTCAAGGGATGAGGTCACGTAGTAACCCATGACCTTGAGTCTAGCTACAAGACTCGTAAATAAAGAAAAGCGCTTCTTGGGAGGCAACCCATGTTTTGTGTGATTTTATTTAGTCTGTTTGTTATTTGCTTCCGTATGCATACTTTATTTTTATTGTTGGTTGATCATGTTTCTAAACTAAATAGTGGAAATACTTTACTTTGTTGTTTTGGCATAGTCTTAACTCCACCTAAAGGTATTTTTGCAAAAGATAAGTGTAAGGGGAAACCCCAAATATGTTTTTAAGAAACAACCCAATCATGATTCTCCACAATATTAAATGAACATGTGTATTCGTATGTGTTAGAGTCAAATGCTTGTATTGAGTCATAATGAAGTTTTGCAGGATTTTCCAGGAAGTAGGACCAAGTTTTTCCAGAAACTTAACATAAGAATTTCTGCAGGTCACTTCTGACGGCGTCAAGAATTAATTCTTGACGGCGTCACATGTAAAAATCTAGAAATTTTACCGGTTTTGTTTTTCTAACGGAGTCTTATGGTTTTTGTGAATTATTAAGTTTTATAATCTCCAGGAAATCTGCAAACTTCATTCCACAAGCATTATATCTTATTTTGTTTTCTAGGATTTAGTAACTTATATAGGATGCCGCCGATTTTACGCGAGGTTGTTTTGTCTGTTTTCTCAGGATTAACAGGTTATGTATGACAAGAAGATGATTTATATTCTGGAAGGGAAGCTTTGATTGTTCATTTTCTTGGAGGAAGATCTAACCTGGCCACCTTATTATCCATACCGAGTGAATCAGGGGGGTATTTGATTTCATTCTTTTTACTTTTTAAATTTTACATTCTTTACTTGAACATTGGGGACAATGTTCATCTTAAGTGTAAGGGGAGGGTAAAATGATGATACCTTACATGTACACTTTCGCTTGAGTTTGTTTGTTTAATGGTAGATGTGTAATAAAACTATGAGAAATACTTGTTAGTGCAATTTTAGCGCCAAATTTAAAATTTTTTACAACATTTAGGAATGAAACTTTAGCCATAGCAAGCGTCTCATGGATAGGAGATTGTATGACTAGCACATAACCGTATATTCAAAAAAATTTTCCACCCAAATATGTGAGGTTCGCCTTTAGATTTAATAGGAAAAGCATTCATTATTAGTGCTTATGAGTGTACCGGTAGCATTTAGATTCTAGAACTTGCGTTAGTGATGCATCTTGAGACCGCTAGTGAGACTACATTCGTGTGGTAGGATTTACTACATGATAATAGGCATTAGGATCACCCTTGTGTTAAACCCGTATCATAATTACTTGACCATTTAAGTCATATTACTTGGCTATTTAAGTCAACTAATTTTTCCCACACCCTTAACGTTGTACTCATTTTTAGTACACGAAACCCCTAGTACACCCCTCCGAGCCTATCTTTTCGTTTCTAACTTTAATCATCTTACTTAAA
>JARVZY010011489.1:0-70000 GCA_030686995.1 Artemisia argyi | reverse complement strand
AAGATTCCGTTATGCCAAAGATCATCTATGTCCAGCCTGTGAACAAGGAAAAAGTACTCGTGCTCATTTTCCCTCAAAACCTTAACACAGTACTAATCATGTTTTACAAATGCTTCATATGGATTTGTGTGGTCCGATGCGTGTTCAAACAATCAACGGTAAACGCTACATTTTAGTAATTGTTGATGATTACTCTCGCTGGACTTGGGTTTATTTTCTTCGAAGTAAAGATCAAGCTCCTCAAATGATCATCACCTTTCTCACCAAAATACAAGTTCAGCTTCGCAACACAGTCAGAATTGTTCGAACTGACAATGTCACAGAATTTAAGAATCAGACTCTAAGGTCGTATTTTGAGAAAGTGGGAATTGAACATCAAACATCTTTTCCCCGCACACCCGAACAGAATGGAGTAGTCGAAAGACGCAACAGAACGTTAGTGGAAGCTGCTCGAACGATGTTAATCAATGCTCAATTACCAGATTACTTATGGGCAGAAGCTGTTTCAACCGCTTGTTACACTCAAAACCGTTGCATGATCACAAAACGCCATCACAAAACCCCATATCAGATTGTTCACAAAAGGAAACCGAACATCAGTCACTTTCATGTATTCGGAGCGTTATGTTACCCAGTCAATGATCGTGATGATCTAGGTAAACTTAAAGAAAAGGCTGACATTGGAATATTTATAGGATACTGTGAAAATTCAAAAGGCTATCGGATATGGAACCGTCGTACTAGGGAAATTCAAGAAACTATTCATGCTAATTTCGATGAAGTCATTCAAATGGCTTCTGAGCAAAACGGCTTAGGACCCGCAACCAACCGTCTTAACTTTCCGGTATCTTCGGCTGAACCATTGTCACTTTCTCGTAAAGAAGTGGAAACCTTGTTTGCTCCATTGTTTGATGATACGCCTGTTAACCGTCCATCTGAGGCCACACCAAATTCCGCTGCACATCTTGATCAACATCAAGTACCTGATACACCTCAACAAACAACAACTACTGTTGGAAGAGACGGTCCTCCAGTCATATCACCTACAACAACAGAACAAACCGGGTCCAACTCACGAAAATCAGCTGGAGATTCAATACCTTTATCAGTTCCACAACCCGCAGAGCATGACCCAGAACCATTCATTAACCCATTTGCAAATGCTCAATCTGTCCCCGACATTGCTGAGTCATCTACACGCAATTTGGGTCCTGCTCACTTGCGAGATACTTATCAACTTCATCCTTCGACACACAAATGGACTAGAGATCACCCCTTAGTTCAAATTATTGGCCATCCAGATGCACCAATTATGACAAAACAACGCCTTCACATAGACGGTGAAACTTGCATTTATGCACTCACAGTTTGTGAAACCATACCTAAAAACGTCAAGGAAGCAATGACTTATGAAAACTGGATTGAGTCTATGCAAGAAGAATTTGAAACTTTTCAAAGATTAGAAGTCTGGGAATTGGTTGAAAAACCAGAAGGCATCATTGTCATTGGTTTAAAATGGATCTGGAAAAACAAACTGGATGCAGAAGGCACTGTCATACGCAACAAATCACGCTTGGTAGCAAAAGGTTACTCTCAAGAAGAAGGAATCGATTTTGAAGAATCATTTGCTCCAGTAGCTAGACTTGAAGCTGTACGGATATTCTTAGCATTTGCTGCTCATCGGAATATGATTGTTTACCAAATGGACGTGAAAACGGCTTTTCTGAACGGTCAACTCCGAGAAGTGGTTTATGTTAGTCAACCTGAAGGATTCGTTGATCCAGAACGTCCAAATCATGTCTACAAGCTTAAGAAGTCTCTCTACGGTCTGAAGCAATCCCCTAGGGCATGGTATGATAAGCTTTCTAAATTCCTGTTGGCTAATGATTTTACTCTAGGCTCGGTGGATCCAACACTGTTTACAAAAACATACGGGATGGACTTATTAATCGTTCAAATTTATGTCGATGACATTATTGTTGCTTCAACCAACAAAAATTACTCAATGGATTTTGCAAAATTAATGACAGATGACTTTGAAATGTCCATGATGGGTGAACTTACGGTCTTTCTAGGACTACAAGTTCATCAATCACCCCGTGGAATTTTTCTAAATCAGTCCAAATATGCTCTTGAGATTTTAATGAAACATGGAATGCAAAGTTGTGATACTATGAATACACCGATGGCCAATTCCACTAAACTAGATGCTGATATACATGGGACTCCAGTTGACCCTACCAAATACCGAAGTATTATTGGGTCTGTTAGAAACTAATAACGCCAGAATAAAGATAGTTTCTAGGAACGTTTTGGCTCAAGACCGATTAGGTCTTAATCTAGGAATAATAATGTTCACATGATAAAACATAGCGGAATAAGAACAATATTATAAACAAGGGTTCTCGTCATCATCTCTACTCTAACATAAACCAAAGCCCCAATGCTACGTGATCAAGTGTAGCACGGTTACACTCTAACAGCGATCTAAGATCGTTGAGGCTTAACACTAATCAACTAACCTAGGCATTTACATAAGCATACTCACGCCCTAGGTTTATACACACACACCTTTACTAGGTTTTACATCTTGTACGTACTTAAAACCTATTCCCTGTATTCTGTTTATATAATACAGAATTAGGGTTACAAGAATACTACGAAGGACTAAAATATAAATCTTCTTTTGCAAGCAAGTCCTTCTCTATATTTTGTAGTTTTCCTCATTGTCTCCATAAGTCCCTCATCTTTCAATCTTTTGTCTTATCAACTCTAATATAATTCCTAACAATCTTCCCCTAGTTGATATGACAAAACCAAGTAAGCATGAACTTCCCCTGAAGTTATTATGTATGAAAGATAATGAACTTCCCCTAAAACAATGCTATATCACAAAGGCTCTTCAAGTTGCAATCTTCAAAATATTCTTCTTCCCCTTTTTGTCATCATCAAATAGGGGACAAATGTAAGCAACCTTGATCTTCACAACCACGAATCAATATTATACGTCAAATCCATCTTTCCAATGTTTCTAAGTCACCCACCATTAAGTTTTCCGCATCTATAGATGTACTTGAAACAATAGAAATCAAAACCATCATTAGTAATAACAACTAGCAGTAGCAAAAAACTTCACCTCGATGTAGCATATAAATGGTTAATCATTTTAACAATAAGCTTCCCCTAAAACCCATATGTTAACCATTTGAAAAATGTAGGCTCTATGTAATGATCACTGTTGAAGAAAACTAAGTATTACCAACTTGATGCTGAAGTAGAACAACCCAAACTTGTGCCTTATATCTTGTACTAAAATTGACTTCGAATGTATACTTAATGTATAGGGAGATCGCAATCTCTTGACAAGAAACACTGAGCACAATAACGTAACTCCTTCACGTGTTTGTCAATTCGTAGTCACCTGAACGAACGAACAAGTTACCCCACACTGAAAAGGTATGATAAAACACAAACCTGTGAAACTCCACTTCAACATCAAATAGGTGATAAAAACCTTTCTTCGTAATCAATTAAAACCAATAAGAACGAGCCATAAATATGTTAAAGAACATAATAAACCAAAATCCAAAAATCTCTTGTGTGCGTATCTTCCCCGTGTGTGTTGGAACCACCTGTTCCAAATCAATAATATATGCTTCCCCATACATTATGGTTCTCATGCCAATAAAAATCACAAGTATCAACAAATAGCATGAAGCCCAAAACCAATTGAGCTTGTGTGTGTGTTGAACAAACTCCATATTCAGTTGCGAACCAAAAACATAAACCGTCCAAGATTGCAGCTTGAAGATCCTTGATGATATAGCATGGTTTAAGGGGAAGTTCGTTTATCTTTCATATATATTAGCTTCAGGGGAAGTTCGTGCTTACTTGGTTTTGTCATATCAACTAGGGGAAGATTGTTAGGAATTATACTTAAGTTGATATTGACAAAATATGAAAGATGAAGGACTTATGATGACAAAGTAAAGAATGCAAAAGACAAGGGACTTGCTTGCTAAAGAAGATTTTACTTATTAGTCCTTCGTAGTATTCTTGTAACCCTAATTCTGTATTATATAAACAGAATAGAGGGAATAGGTTTTAAGTACGTACAAGATGTAAAACCTAGTAAAGGTGTGTGTGTGTAAACCTAGGGCGTGAGTATGCTTATGTAAACGCCTAGGTTAGTTGATTAGTGTTAAGCCTCAACGATCTTAGATCGCTGTTAGAGTGTAACCGTGCTACACTTGATCACGTAGCATTGGGGCTTTGGTGTATGTTAGAGTAGAGATGATGACGAGAAACCTTGTTTATAATATTGTTCTTATTCCGCTATGTTTTATCATGTGAACATTATTATTCCTAGATTAAGACCTAATTGGTCTTGAGCCAAAACGTTCAGAATAAAGATAGTTTCTAGGAACGTTTTGGCTCAAGACCAATTAGGTCTTAATCTAGGAATAATAATGTTCACATGATAAAACATAGCGGAATAAGAACAATATTATAAACAAGGTTTCTCGACATCATCTCTACTCTAACATACACCAAAGCCCCAATGCTACGTGATCAAGTGTAGCACGGTTACACTCTAACAGCGATCTAAGATCGTTGAGGCTTAACACTAATCAATTAACCTAGGCATTTACATAAGCATACTCAGGCCCTAGGTTTACACACACACACCTTTACTAGGTTTTACATCTTGTACGTACTTAAAACCTATTCCTTGTATTCTGTTTATATAATACAGAATTATGGTTACAAGAATACTACGAAGGACAAAAATATAAATCTTCTTTTGCAAGCAAGTCCTTCTCTATATTTTGTAGTTTTCCTCATTGTCTCCATAAGTCCCTCATCTTTCAATCTTTTGTCTTATCAACTCTAATAAAATTCCTAACAGGGTCCCTCATGTATCTCACATCTAGTAGACCTGATATTGTATTCGCTGTCTTTATGTGTTCTCGCTATCAGTCTAATCCAACTGAAAAACACCTCAATGAGGCAAAAAGAATCCTTCGATACATAAAGGGAACCATCCACTTGGGGATCTGGTATCCGAAGGATTCTGGTTTTGAACTAATAGCTTTTTCAGACACTGACCATGCAGGATGCTTAGACTCGCGAAAAAGTACATCAGGTGGCCTACAGTTTCTTAGAGATAAACTTGTGTCTTGGCAATCAAAGAAGCAGGACTGCACTTCACTGTCATCTACAGAATTTGAATATATAGCTATGTCTGCTTGTTGTGCTCAAGTCATTTGGATGAGATCACAACTTAAAGACTATGGCTACCTATTCAATAAGATTCCGATCTACTGTGATTCAAAAAGTGCCATTGCAATCTCCTGCAACACAGTTCATCATTGCAAATCCAAACACATTGATCTCCGATATCATTTCATCAAAGAGCATGTCGAGAAGGGTACAGTTGAATTATATTTTGTGGGTACTGAGTGCCAATTGGCGGACTTACTTACAAAACTCTTAGCTCCATCAAGGTTTGCAAGTTTAGTTCACCAAATTGTTATGCGATGTTTGACACCAGTGGATCTGGAAAAGTTTTTAAAACAAAAGTAAAGTGTCAAACATCAAAACTTAAACTATCTTTGTAAAATAACTTTTCCTTTATTTATCATAAACCTCAAAAACACAAAAATATTTTTCTATTTTTGCTCTAAAAAAATAAAATAAAAATGCAAGTATATCGCTTTCTTTCAACACCTTGTTATTTTACAAGTGTTGAGGGGGAGACTCGCTTATATTTTTATAAATTTTTCAAAATCGGTATACTTGCATATCACCTTTGATGCGTTGTTTCGGGATTTCATAAGTTATTTAATATCATGTTTCCTTCTCTCTAAATGGTGTCGTAAGATAGTATATTCTTGACATTCCAAATGCATCAAACTTTTGGACTTATTATGCATTAGTTGTAGTTAAGGGACCAAAAGTGACAATATTCAAAAGTTTCAAAAATTAACAAAAACATACACCCCGGTTTCATAAACCTCACAAAATCTTCAAAACTTAAACCCTCTTTTCGATATCTACGGCTAAAAATCAAACAACAAATCCGTGCTTGCAATCTTCGTTTTGTAAGTTCTTTATCAATCTAGTGTATATTTCAAGCATAGGTTTTTGTTTAATCGTGAAACTAACGGTTTGATCTCTAGTAATCGAACTTTTATAATCTAGGGTTTCATAATTTCGTAATTCATCAAAACGTATTTGGGGGATTAAATTTTGATAGGGGTTCTGATACATAACATGTTTCTAACATTTCTATGTTGATTAATCCTACTTTCCATCATGTATATGTTGAATTCGAAACTTGGAATGATTTCGAAATTCTTGTATAAGAATTTTTTCGAAAACACTTTCTCGCAATCACCAGCCTCTGTGAAAATTTTTCGAGAACACTGTATTTTCGAAAAATTTCAAAGTGTTGTATCTTTTCGAAAATACTCACTTTGTTGTTTTCTCGAAAATATTTTGGTGTTTGCGAAATTTCTTCATCCTTGGTCATATTTTCGAGATCACCATCAAAGGCAATATTTTCGCATTCACCCATAATAAGTTTTTTCGAAAACTTCTTCAATCAGCCTGTTCTCGATAAAATTTTATCAAAAACTCTCTTGAAAATTTTTCGAAAACGCTCAATATGCATGTTTGCGATAAATTTGTGACTTGGTTTTCGAAAATAGTGGTACTTGTGACTTGATTTTGAAAACATGTAATGTACTTAGGTGTTTGTGATTTATTTGGCTTTATGTACCATTTCATGAACATTGTGACTTCGTAATTTCGAAAACATGTACATGATGATTATGATTTCTAGTTTATGTATAATGTGTTGATATTTGTGTATCTTGGATGACCTTTGTGCATGTTTAATCACATAAGTGCTTCATAATTCCAATAGTCTATCTAAGAATATGTCACCTATCATTATACATGCTATAATCGAACCATACGTGCTTACATGATTCTAAATGCTTATCTACAATCAAACTTTGCAATCGTGCTAACTCTTAACAAATCTCGATGTTTGGTTTATGATAATGCTTTTCAGAATAACATGGCTGAACACAACGAGAATGTCCCTGAACAAACTCTTCCACTACTCACCATGGATGACATCACTCCCGCTAACTACAACGTTATGATTGGCAACAACAATCCTCGAGTTGATTTCGACAAATTGAGAATTACTGAGAACTCGTGCAAGATTGTCAAAGATATTCTACTTGCACATCCATGCAAACATCTGCTCAACAGATCTACTTCAGTTCCTCTGTTTTACCTTCATCAGTTCTGGCTTACGGCTAAGGCGAATTTAGATGATAAGTCATTCACTGTTACGCTAGATCGACAAGTCTACACTGTAGATCACGATATCCTTCGTACAGTCCTCCTCCTGCCTCAAACTGACAATGAATTGGTTCCAATACTATCTGAACTGGATCTTCTTGATTTCTTCATTGAGTTAGGATATGATGTTGATGATGACTTACCTCTAGTCAAACATTTCAGATTCAATGCCAAGAATATACCTCAACCCTGGAGAACATTCTGTCTGTTAGTTGTAAGATCTATATCAGGAAGAAAAAGTGGTCACAAACATCCCAGACTTGAGCATTTACAAACATTTTGGGGAATGGTGACCATGACACCAATTGACTTTGCAGTTCCAATCATGAACGATATAGTCTACAGCATCCAAACCGAACGTGTAAAGACTATGATCCCGTTCACCAGATACACCAAGCTTCTCATTGAATATTTCTGCAAAGACACTCCAGAATTTATCAAAAGGATGGGAGACCCTAATGAGCCTAAGCACCTCTTCGAGGATGACTTCACCACCTCCTTTATCAAGACTACCACTTCCTCTACCAAGATCAAAGGAATGAGGCTTCCCGAATATCTTCTTGATGACAATATCAAGAAAAATTTAAACTTCAAATTCTATGATGATGCTTACAAAGGGGTACAGGAAGAAGCTACTATTCAGACTCGCAGCAAAGGAAGTGTGAAATCTGGGAGTACTACAAGTATCACTAGCTCACCTCAGACTAAGTCAAAGGCTACTCCCAAGACCAAACCATCTGCCAAAACCAAAACTTCCACCAAACCTAAACCTGCACCCAAAACTAAGCCTGCAACCAAGCCAAAGAAGAAGGTAACACCAAAGTTCACTCTTCAAGATGAACCTACACCTCCACCTTCTGAAAGCGACTCTGAGTTCGACACAGAATCTGAAGAAGAAGAGCAAGACTTTGAACGACGTGTTAGAGCAACAGAAGAAGCATTTCCTGCTACGGAGATTGCTATACAGCAAAGTCTTGAAACTTTTGAAGCAGAGTCCAGAAAGAGAAAAGGGATCACGATTAATGAGCCAAATGATGATGAAGAAGACAAACCAATCGTTGAACCATTGGTCGACAAACGAAAATTGAAAAGTATAATTGTCGACACACGAGCTGAAGAAAAGCAACTTCTCAAAGAACAAAGGAAAGCAGCACTCCAAAGCCGACTTCAGTATCAACCTTCACCACCACCACCTATCGATCAATCAGAACATGAAGGAGCTACAAGCAGCATGATTCCTCCCATTGTGTCCACTACTTTAGAATCAGCTTCACAACCTGATGACATAGTTAAAGACACAGATTATACAGGAGATATCACTATGACTGAGACTGCAAATGTAGAGGAAAATGTTGGCGGACAAGAGAACATTGATACGGATCTGGAACATGAATACCTCATTACTCCAGAGTTTCTTGCACGGGAAGCAGAGAAAGCATAGGAACGAAGAAGAAAAGAAAATGAAGAAAAGAATGCTTTCGACACCAACATATTTCTCAAATCAACTTCGCAATCAAAGCAGACTTCTTCAGTGCAACCTCCACCTCCTCAAGACTATCCACCAAAGGATCCGACTCCTCCTGCTTCTTCTTCAAGCTCTCGCAACGAGTTGTCATCCGAATCATCACCTGAGCATTCATCTCCCACACCTTCTGAAACCGCATCAAAGCAACATTCAATCAATGAACCGACTAAACCAGTTGATCTTCAGGAGCAAGTCAACAATCTCACAACTATGGTCAACGGTCTTGTTAAGCAAGTTGAAGATTTTCAGGAGTCAAAGCAGCAGATCGATAAGTTCTTGAACGCTGATTTCTCAGGATTTATCAAGACTGTCACACTAGATTATCTTACTGAAAATCTAGTTGAGATTGTCACTCCTGAAGTCGCAAACCTCATTGAACCAATCAGGGACAACTTGGATCACAGAATCAGAAGTGTTGTTAGGAAAATGTTGTCAACCACATCATTCACGCTTCACACTGCAAAAGCTTCTACTGCAACTCCAACCATTCCTGAATTATCCTTCGATGACCTGCTTGCTCAACTCTATGACAAAGTTGCCTACAAAACCACACAGACTACTGAAGAAAAAGCACTTGTTGATGCTATATCTGCTAACTTGTCGAAAGAGTCATGCAAAGATGCAGATGGAACCCTGAAAAGGTCAAGGAAAGATGACGACCCGGACCCGAACTCAAAAGGTAAGAAACATAAGTCTGGAACCGGTCCATCATCTTCTCAACAACCACAAAAGGACTCTACTTCTCCTGGAAATCAACAACACACCTCAGCTACCGGTCAAGGTCCAACAGAAGAGGAAGAAACTTTCATGCAACCAACTGATGACTACCAAGGTCAACCCGACACCGATTACCGTGCTTCACCTATTCCCGATTCTCAAGCTGGACCATCGTCACCAACAAAGGCTAAAGACAAGGATGCCACATCCAAGTCTAAGAAATCAAAGAAAAAAAGACGTCATTCATGGTTCGACAATGATGACACACCTCAGAATGACTGGCTGACAGAATTGGTACAAGCTCAACCTCCTCTTGAAGATGAAGAACCCCTTCCAGGCAATACACTACAATTCACTCAAGTCATTATGAAGGATCTTCAGATTGAGAAACTTATGAATTCGGAGCTCAGAAGAATCAATAGGGATGCACACGAATTCCTTAAGTCCAGATCTGGCAACAAGATGGAATACGAATATCACGTGCAGAATATAGCTAGTGCAATGTCTGGCAAATTTGACTGGCTAAACCCTGAAGTGAACATCGACCTCAGTTCCAAAAACCACAAAAAGCCTTACTTCACTGACTGGACTAAACCATTACCTTTGAAAGGATTTCCAGAAAAACCCAAGTTACCTTACAGCTTCTTCTTCAACAAAGATCTTCGTAACCTCCAACTCACCCAAGAGAAATCCAAGAAGAAATATGCTTCCTCACTCACAATCTCAGTACCAGCCGCAAGATATGAAGTTCCTGCAATTGAAGAGTCTACTACAGTATTCAGCAACTCCATCGTAGCTTACGATAGAGATGCTCTACACGGGATTCAACACTGGCCAGAACGTCGTCGTCTCGGTTATACTAGCAGATTTGGAGAAAAATCGTTGGAAAATGTAAAGCATAAATCTAAGATCATTGCTATCTTGGAGATTCAAGAGTCGAAACGGTTTAACTACATGTTCATGCGTGAGATTGTGGTTAAACGACAAGATGAAAAGAAGTACAAATTCTCCGAAGCAGACTTTCCAGACCTTTATCTCAATGACATCGAAGACATGTATCTCGAAAAGGTTCAAGGAAGAATGCGTGGATTCGAAAGAGAAATTCAGTACAACTTCATGGCATCACTACTTCTATTCATCCGACAATTGATAGTTCAAGAAAGAGTGGAAGATCTTCAGCTTGGAGTGGAAAGTTACCAACAGAAGATCAATTTGACAAAGCCGCAATTCACATTTGATGGAATCTATCAAACATCACAGTATACTCTCATCCAAGAACCTTCATTTGGTTTCACCTACATCAACAGCAAAAATCCACAAAGCTTCATGAGGTTCGATGAGATACACAAGTTTTGTGATGTTACGCTAAAAACCGTTCGTGATGGGCTTGTCAAAAGGTTGAATGATGATCGCGGAAAGATAGCTAAAGGTGAACCACCTAGATTGAAATCCAGCTCAAGAAGACAAGTTCGTAACTTTGTCTTGAAGATTGAAGAAAGGTTATTTCGACGGGAACAGATCAGACGACTGGAAAGCTATATCGATGTCAGACCATCATTTCCTATCAGGCTCTTCCAAAGACCCGAACCTAAGTTCACTGACTTTGATGCTCCACTTACTGATGAAGATTAACCTGGTACACATGGATATTAACTTCTTCAATATTAATTGTGTCATTTGATTGAATTATTTTCATAATGGCTTATGCACACATAACAGTGTACAACCCGCACTTGTAATGAAAGGACCCTGAGGTACGCATCAGTGCCTCAATCCTTATATAAGGAGCGAAGGCTTCTTACTTTTGAGTAGAATTTATCAAACATTTCATGATTTTCATAATTCTGCTCAAAAGACAAGTATTTCACCTCAATGAGTATTCACTTGTTGAGGGGGAGCACTTGAAAAATTCATCGTTTGAAAAACCAAAAGTTCTTGTTGATATCTCCCCATAAGACTCAAAAAGCATATTTTAATCAAAAGTTTATCAAAAACAACATCTCATATGCTATTTTTGAGGGGGAGAAAAAGTGAATGTGATTAAAATATGAAAGTTCTAAGTTGCTTTAAGTCAAATCTCATGCGAGCTAGACTCAGAATTGACGAAACATAAAAGTTAGTAATCTCAAAAAGACTTATCCTCGACAGGTAATAACATCAAGTTAGTTACTAGAGCTAGTTGTCACCTAAAAGCTGACAATGGAACTCTTTAACTAGCCACGTAAGCGTGTCTCGAAAAGGATTTGTCTTAGTAGAAATGTACCGTTTTGAGAAACTTTCTGTGGATTTGACCAGGCCGGGTAATAACTTCAAGCTAGTCTAACTAGTGATGTAAGCGTGTCTCGAATCGGTCAGGTTCACTGAAAGTGGATCAATTCAAAAAGTGCTTGCTCCTCCCACATGTGCAAATTTATTTAAACACTTATGAGTGAAGGGGGAGCCCTTCAAAAGTAAACACAAAACTCTCAAAGTGTTAAACAAAATGTTTGATAATCACAAACACTTTGAGAGATTTTCATCAAAGGTTTCTTGGCTAGTGACGGATAATCATGGAGTTATAAGGTGATTAAGATAGGAAATTCAGTCCTATGATCCGCCAGAGCCGGAGGGATCTACCCAAGGACATCACCAATAGTTAGAATTAGAAGTACTTAGGTATGATATAAAAAAAAAAAAAGGAGTAAAGAATGAAAGGGGAAAGAAGGAATTGAAGAATTAAAAAGAAAAGTAAAGAAAAGGGTGAAAAGAAATAGCCCTCCATATGTTCAACCTTAGGGCAGACACCGGGTTCAACTCATATGCTACTGGTTGTTACTAAGGTGACACCGGTATTGAAGACAAAGTCGTCATGGACCCAGTGACACAATGCACTAAACCTTCTTAACCACTCAAGTTCTCTTAAAAGAGCTTGTTTCATTCTCACGGGGAACCGATGTAATCTATCGACTTATCTCTTAGAGATGGTTGATATTGAAGCAGGAGACCCCTCCCTAGTCTACGCATAGGAAACCTAAGTGTGCACTTTTCGAGTCTAGAGCCATGAGATACATCAAAGATCTCTTAGGAACACTTAGTATTTCTACAACTGGTGTTCTACATCAATGGACACTAGCTGTAAATTATCGAGTCCTTCGCAGATCTTAGCAATCTGCCGAGAACGTTTATGAGAGAACTTACACAAGTATTTCTCAATGATTGAACGGAAATCCTTCCAGGGTCAACATCAAACAGCCCTAACAGCAGGTCACTTCGGTCACTCCTTGTGGGTTACGCTTAGTGTTTGCGGTGGTTTCTTAGCGGTCTACAGTCGTGGAGTGATCCCCAGCGACTCACCCAGTCATTGAGCTACTTAGTAGGTCTTGTAAGCTCCTTCGGGAGTATCTGATATGGGAATGGCATTGATAAGGATTAGAAGGAGTCTTCACACTATGCTGTTGACGATCTCTAATTCCTTATCTGTAAGTACCGGATGTTTTATTGCTAACTATTGTCATGCAGGGTTACATCATCTCCATGGCGACGGATTCCACATGCTCATACATGCATCTTGAAGTCATCAAAAGCTCTCTCAAAGATCAAAGCAAGACAAAGTTCAAAGAAAGATTCTATGCCAAAAAGAAGAATCTACAAAGTATAAAGACTAAAGATCTTAAGTGAAAGAAAGGGACTACGTGCATGTATAAGTCAGAATTCAAAGATGTATGAGCATGTTGGAATGGCGGACTACCACCACAGACGCGGAAGTGACGAAAGGCAGACAACTTCATTATTTGATCACTATCACAACAACAATGAACAAGGCACAAAGAATGATGAATGATTATTATCTCATGATTATTGAAAGACGTCTAAAGCTATGAAAGTCAAAGATGAAGAAATGACAAAGACGTCAAGCAACCATGATGACCGACCCTTAGGGGGAGATTGTTGGGATCAAAGTTTTACTATTTTATCAAGTCTCGGTCATTTGTAATAATAGGTTGCTTAAGTTATTATTTACTTTCATTAATGTTAAGTTTACAAGCTTACTAGAATTAAGTTACATAGTCCATGGGCCTTAAGCCCATACGAATTGTAAGAAGGGAAGGAGTAGGAGTGTTGCCCTAGCTCCTTACCTATAAATACTAGTCTTAGGTCTCTTGTAAACTTGGTTGTTTATTTGATATCTTAAGGAAACTCTTGCTCTCATTTTTCTCTTAATCAAATATTCACCCAACTCCTTATATCTATCTCATTCTTGTTTGTGTGAAATCAATATGGTGACCTAACACTATCACTCCAGGCTCCTCCAACAAATGCTCTTTGATTTTGATCTCTTGTCATGATTGGACATTTTCCAATGAGGTGATTCGGATCACCACACTTGAAACACTTTCTCTCATTCTTGCTATATTTGTCATCATTATTCTTTTGAGGTGCTCTCCTTTCATTGTGTGGTTGTCTAACGAATCTTCCTCGCCTTTTGAAGAATTTCTTGAAATCTCTTACGGCCATGGCATATTCTTCGTCATCGCTTTCGGAAGATGAGCTATCTTCGTTGTTGGATTTCTTTCTAGCTTTCAAGGCGATTGACTTTGCTTTGCTCTCGTTTTCCTTTAACCATTTCAGAGTCCTTCTTTATAATTGGTTCGCAGACTTTCAAATTTCCAATTAATTCATCAAGTTGTAACGTTGACAAATTATTTGATTCTTCAATAGCCGTCACTTTAGCTCGCCATTTTGGGTGAAGAGCCCTAAGAAACTTCCTAACAAAATTCTTACTAGAAAAATTCTCATCAAGTGCTTTTAAACTTGTGATGATAGTTTTAAATCTAGCGAAAGCATTATCAATTGATTCCTCTTCTGGAATCGTTAATTGCTCATATTGTTGAACAAGTAGATCTATTTTATTATCTTTGACTTGATTATTACCTTGGTGAGTTATTAATAAAGAGTTCCAAATTTCTTTTGCGGTTTCACACATAAAGATCCTTTCGTACTCTTTACATGATAACGCATTATAAATAACCATTTTGCTTCATTATTTTTAGCAAGTTTTCTTTTTAAATCATCATTTTGTTTTTCAAAAGGTACGATTTCATCTTTCTTTGTTTCGGGGTTATTTTGAATAGGTAAAAAATCACCATTGGTAATAACATGCCAAAGATCTAGATCTTTTGATTTCACATAAGTTTCGAATCGATTTTTCCAATATAAAAATCCATCACTTTCAAATAGTGGTGGTCTTTGCATAGATTGCCCTTCTAAATATTTTTCAGATTCCATAGATCGTTACAAGTTTTAAAATACAATATATTTTAAAGATCTTGCAAGACGTGGCTCCTGATACCAATTGTGGAAAACTAGAAGGGGGGGTTGAATAGTTTTACGTCCTTTTAAAATTTATAAAAACAAGTTTGTTTTAAAAACTTCGATTCTAGTTTATGTGATCTCAATACTTGCACTATATGAACAATTATATAATAACTAACTAACTAAGCTAATATAGTATAGGTAAATAAGTAAGTAATGAAAAGAGTTGGAGAGATCAAACCACAACACAAGGATTTATAGTGGTTCGGCTACAAGGTCACATTCCTTGTTCCTACTCCACTCCCCGAGTCACCTACTCGAGAGTTTTCTTCACTATGTCAACAAACTCCCTTATGGCGGAGAAAACCTTACACACCAATTTACACACCACAACTACGTCACAACTTGATCACAACTTCTTCACACCTATCTACTTCACGCCTATCTTCTTCACACCTTTCTTCTTCCCACCTATCTTCTACACATCAATCTACTTCACACCCATCTTCTTCACAACTACACTACTTCACTACTAATCAACTTCTACTTCCTACACAACTTCTATTTCTTCTAAACTACTTATTACAAACACAACACAACTTCACAAATAATATATATACTATGCACAACTACTCTTCAATACTTCTTGAATTTAGTTGTAGAAGGAGTGTTCTTCCTTTGCACTTTGGATGAGGATGGATGAGAAGGGATTGAATCACTTGAAACAAGGATTAGTATACTAATGATCAAAGGGTTTTTGAGGATGTTTAGAGAGTTTGAGATCTGAAAATTTCGTGCAAAAGGTAGGGCAAAATTCCAGAATTTTGGTGGTATTTATAAGAGAAAAATTCTGACAATTTCTGACACATGAGCCTGGCCGGTCCCCTTAAATCATGGCCGCTCCCCTTAATTTTAAGGGGACAGCCCCTTATAATTAAGGGGGCCGCCCAGCTGTAACGACCAGAAAACTTGTCTTTTAGTGGGGAAAGTTTATTTGGTGAAAAACTAACTGATTTTGGTTAAAAATTTGAAATCATATATTTAGTATGATTAAAACATTTTTCTTTATTACCAAAAGTGTTTTTTAAAAATATATAATATGTTTATATAATTAAATAAACTTTGTATTAATTAATTAAATACCCCTTTGATCATGAGATGTATTAAGCACTTGTTTATCCATACCTTAAGTGATTAAGTTGGATATAATGATATAAACTAGCTTAATACTTATTTACGTAGTAATCTTACGATTGATGAGTTTGCATTTTGTGATCGTCAAAATATAGAGATATCGAAAAATATAAATAACGTTTTCATACATTATTTATGTCAACAATCTCCCCCTTTTTGATGATTACAAAATCTAAACTCATTAAGCGAAAGATTAGTTTATATACAAGTATTATTGTGAGTTTGTAGCAATTCTCCCCCTTTTTGTTAGCATTAAAAAGGTTATCCCGGTTTTAGTGAAGCTCCCCCTTGATGTATACTCCCCCTCGTTATGAGGTCATAATCGAGATATGGAATGAGATTTTCTTTGAACATCTGGCTTGATGACGACTGATATAAATATTATTTATAATCATTATATCTTCACTTTTTACCCAAAAGGGATTAGCATGTATCAACTTTGATAGTATGGGTTAGGCTTTTACCCATTTTGATTACTGGATTAGATACTTATCCATTTTGATTACTAGATTAGATACTTATCAATTTTGATAACATGGGTATTTTTTTACCCATTTTGATTACTAGATCGGGTTCTTACCTATATTGAAATAATCATCAAGTTTTGACCCATTTGGATGTATCGAGCCCAATTCTTACCCATTTTGATAATCTTGGTAAAGGTTGTTACTCATTTTGACAGTTTGGGTAAGGTTTTAAGTGGTTTCAAAATAGCAGAATTATGTGTACTATTGTCTACGGTTCAACGATTGTGAAAGTGGATATGATATAGTCGGTCTATGGTTAATTCTCTTCGTTTTTAATGCACTCGATGAATAATTTGGATCTTTATAAATGTTAACGATCATTTATTTTCACTGTTAATGTTTTCAATATAAAAATTGGTATGTTTATATCTTATTTTTTGTTAACTTATAAATTTCAACGATATTCACAAGTCATTCTCAAAATTAATAAAATCGACGTCCTTAAAAATAATTTTCCGTTAATTAACACCATAAAAAACCTACGTCTTAAAACATAATTTACGATAACTAAAACTATCCAAATTATAATTATAAGTCATGCCCGCCCATCGGGCGGGCTTTGAAGTGTAGTATGTATATATATATATATATATATATATATATATATATATATATATATATATATATATATATATATATATATATATATATGTATTTGTTTTTCCTTCTAAATACTCCATGGGAGATGGTCGTCTTAAAATCTTGGGTGACTGTTATAAAAAATTGCCAAGTGTCCCTAGCATTGTCCCTACCATGTACTTACATAGTACTACTTACACTAGGTACTTTTTTGGGTGACTGAAGCCTACATTTCTTGGGCGACTTGTCTTTTTCGTCTTTTTGTCAAAAAAATAATAATAAAGTTAAGTACATTTTGGTACTTGTGGTTGGATTGTTGTTTCATTTTTGTCACAGACATTCTTTCACTTTTTATAATCAATTAATACACAGACATTTACAAATCTTATATTCTTCATAAAAAAATCATATCTAAAACCAAGATTATCTATACTATATATAACAGAGGGATGACTCTCTCTCCAAATTTTAAGACTTACAAGAAAAAAAGCATAGTGTATAACACTTTAATAAACATAAATTTTAGACATATAAGACAAGAAACATAGTGCACACCATTTTGATACACATGTTAAAAAAAATAAAACATCACATTAATGCTATTTAATGTAGTCAATTAATTAACTGGTCAATAAATACAATTAATACAGTTATTAAAACACCTATTACATAAGAAATACAAATTATCAAACATATTGTTCAACTAAATTAAACACAATTCCTGTATTAAATGTCACTAATATAAATAATAAAGCATATTATACAAATATTCAAGCCCGAACGGGTAGCGGGCCAAATGGGCTTGAGCCCGAACGGGCACGAGCTATACGAAATTCTTGATATCCGTAAATTTATTGTCAAAAAGAACATAATAAATTAAAATATATGATTCACCGGAAAATTTTATTTCATGGTACCCGCGCGTTGGGTACCCTGCTAGTATAGTATATACATTCTTATACCTATCAAAACCGAGTGTCACAACCATTTCTAATCAAAACCCAGATTATATAGGCCATGTCTGGCTAAGCTTATTTAATGGGTTAGGCTTATTGGCTTACGGCTTATATAACATGATAGAACTCATGCACACGCCATCATATAAGTTCTAAGGACCGTTTTGGACTCCATGTTGTTTAGACATTGATCTAGGATTAACAATAAAGCACAATGATAATAATAAGCACAGCGGAATAACATAAGGATTATTATTATTATCAATAAGATTCTTCGTCACCATCTCTAACAAATATTTACAGCCCTAATTCTACTTGATCAAGGTAGAACTTGTTACACACCTTGTAACAGGGATCAAGGACTTGATCTTGAGGCTGAACTAACTTAAACACTAACCACTAACCCTAGATGTTTATAACTTACGTCTAGGTTACACACACACACACCTTTAGTCGACTACATTATGGAAGACTTGTTAAAAACCCTAACCCTTGATCTCTTTATATAGTAGTGCTTTAGGGTTTACAAATCACTACGAGGGACTAATAAATAAATATTCTTTAACAAGCAAGTCCTTCATCTTTTAATCTTCTTTAATTGAATAATTCTTCCTTGTCACTTCAGGTCCTTCTTGTTTTGACTCTTCTTGTTTTGTATCATCAAATCAATAATTCCCAACAATCTTCCCCTATTTGATGATGACAAAACAACCACGAATCTTGTAAGAACTTCCCTAGATGAAGTAGAGAAGTTGAGATAATTAAATCTCACCATGAATGAAATAATCTTGTCTTCCCCTTAAGCCATGCCATACCACTCCAACATCTCTTCCCCTTTTTGTTATCAACAAATAGAGAACATATGCAAATACTGATCTTAACCACCACGAACCAATACCACACTCCTAACCAAAGCCTTCCAATGTTTCGAATTGCCCACCATAAAGAACACCAAAATGCTTACTAAAAATGAATCCAAAACAATAGAAACTCCAACTAGCAGTAGTAATACTAATCAATAGCAGTAAGAATCAAAAACTTCCCCTCGAGTGGTGCATTGAAGAAAATCAAGTATAACGAATTTGATGAAGAGGTAGAACAACCCAAACTTGTGTCTTATGTCTTGTACTATCCACGTGACTCCAAACGTATACCGAACCATAAATATAAGTAGACCGCAATCCCTTGACAAAATCCTCAACTAATATGAGGCACTGAGCACTATAATGTAACTCCTTCAAGTGATAGCAAATGTGACATTAAGCACCTTTAGTTTGTAGATAACACACCAATTTGCTAGATTCATCAAGTCTTTGTCACAACAATAAAGCACGAACAAGTTACCTCTTGCTATAAGGTATGATAAGAACACTCATCCAAGAAACTCCACTTCAACTTCAAATACGTGATAAACAATCTTCTTCGTAATCAATTCTTCCAATATGAACAAATACGAACCTGTTAAAACCTTTAAGAACATAAACCAACTAACCATCTTGTGTGTGTGAAACTAATAACTTGTGTGTGTAATCCAAAACCAATCTTTAATCAATCATAGGTACTTCCCCTCACTGCTCATAAATCATTCATATATATTGAACCATAAAACACTTTTCTTGTCGCAATAGTACTTTGAATGAACATCAGTACTTTGTAGCAATGGAGCAGTACTTTGAAGAACAATACTTTCAATCGAGCAGTACTTTCATTATCAGTACCTTTATTAAACACCAGCGCTTCATGCATGATCCAATATTAAACAACATCACTCCACGCATGATAAATCAGTCAACATTAGCTGCAGCACCTTGTAGCAGTACGTTGAACTAGCGAGCAGTACTTTGAATATTCAAGCAGTACTTTAATTCGAGCAGCAGTACTTTGAGCAGTAGGTTGGATAAACAGTACTTTGGAGAAAGAAGTACTTTGGACATAGCAGCAGAATTAACATAGTACAGTTGTAGCGTAGCAGTACTTTCAATCGAGTCAAGTCAGAAACCAATCAACCAGCACTTTAACTTTACCACTGTTTGTATAAACAAATAAAATCCATTGACCCATGATGACAAAACCTGACAAAAGAATACAATGTGCAATCATTGTTTACGCTGAAGCATCAAACATCCAAGAAGCAGCACTTTCGTCACAATATGTTACTCAATACCACTAACTCACGTGATGCACCAAATAACCAACAACAGCTATGTCTTTTTGCGATAGATGATAAACCTTCTTTTGTATTGAGCTATGATTTATTCAACCAATAATAATAGGTACAACTGTCGACCTATGTGCACTCCTTTTCTTTGTAAAACTTTTGCACCCACGGTTGACCTTCTACACCTCACGACAACTTTATCTTGTAATCAAAACCAATAAACATATCAGCAGCGACTTTCTCATACACTAGGCCCACATCGATTCTTTAAAAATCCATAAAACGACAAACTTTAGCAGCAAAATTAATTTATCTTTTGTTCTCGTACTCAAAACCAACTATATTTGTTGCTAGTTGTCCAGCTATATCGACCCTCAAACAATTATGTATTGCACCATCTCACGATTGAATGAATTCAATACTTGATTGATAATGCGAAACGAATTTGAATATATTATTCACCACCAATCAGAATTAACTCTTGCAATACCACAAGGGACAGCAACAATGTTTTAATGACCAGTCAACTTTTAACCATACACAAACCTTAAATAACGATTTCCTCTGGTCTTTTTCAAAGCTGCATCTGTCGAACACTTTTTCTTCATAAACATATGACAACGAACCTTGTAACATCCCTAGATCGAGAGCCCCTCGCTCTGATACCACTTGATAGAACTCATGCACACGCCATCATATAAGTTCTAAGGACCGTTTTGGACTCCATGTTGTTTAGACATTGATCTAGGATTAACAATAAAGCACAATGATAATGATAAGCACAGCGGAATAACATAAATATTATTATTATTATCAATAAGATTCTTCGTCACCATCTCTAACAAATATTTACAGCCCCAATTCTACTTGATCAAGGTAGAACTTGTTACACACCTTATAACAGAGATCAAGGGCTTGATCTTGAGGCTGAACTAACTTAAGCACTAACCACTAACCCTAGACATTTATAACTTATGTCTAGGTTACACACACACCCCTTTAGTCTACTACATTATGGAAGACTTGTTAAAAACCCTAACCCTTGATCTCTTTATATGGTAGAGCTTTAGGGTTTACAAATCACTACGAGTGACTAATAAATAAATATTCTTTAACAAGCAAGTCCTTCATGTTTTAATCTTCTTTAATTGATTAATTCTTCCTTGTCACTTCAGGTCCTTCTTGTTTTCACTCTTCTTGTTTTGTATCATCAAATCAATAATTCCCAACATAACATAAGCTTATAAGCCTATGTTAGTGTTTGGATTAGCTCATGGTTAATAAGCTTGTAAGCTCAAAAGTGTTTGGTTTGGCTTATGTTGGTAAATAACTAAAAAGGACATGGTTTAATAAGCTTATAACACTGGTACACAAATGGCCTTCCGTCACACATGGTCGATTTCAAACGGTAACACTGTAACATATTTACGTGACTAAATGTATGAAAATAAAATAAACAGCCACACTCGATCTGACTTGCGTGACCATTTCAGAAGATATATGTCACACATTTGTGTATTTATGTGACTAGAGGGTAGCTGGTAAATATTTTTCGATCATTTAGTCACATTTAATTTGGGACGTGTGACCGATACAAATCAGCTTTAAGCATTAGTCACACTACAGATATACATATGTGACAAATATATGTCACACAATTGAAGAGTGTGACCAAAATAGATATATGGTCACATGAAGTAATTGTGTATGTAACTAAATTATATAGTCAAGTTTGTCACACATTATTTAAACGTGACTGCTATTCTTTGCTGAATATTTAGCCACATAGCGTTTGAAATGTGTGACAACTGAAAAGTAAGTTTGAAGCGTTAGTCACGATATGCATTTAATAGTGACAAATATATATGTCACACACTTGACGAGTGTGATCAAATGTCATATATGGTCACACTAAACCATAGAAACATGATTAAGTGTAACGAAAATTCAATACATATGGTCACGTAAGTTAATATGTGTGTCTAAAGTTTAGTGTGTGTTTGCTTGCCAAATCCTAATGTGTATAGTCACACTTAATTGAAGCACGATCATGTGACTATAGGCTTTACAAAAAAACATAAAAATAAAATAAATAAATAAATAAATAAATAGTCACATTGTAACTATAGGATTTACAATAGTCACACCATATCAGAAATGTGTATCTAAATGATGTTTATGGCCACATTATAAGGGTATTATATGTGACCAATACAATTAAAATAGTCACATTGTGAAATATTCATGTAACTATTATTTATAGCAAAATGTGAAGTCAGTTATCATTAACATTGATATATATTAGTTACATTGAGTTTTTGGCTCTTTCATACATTTTGAAGATCTCATCATCTGAGTTTCGCTTTAATTGAACAAGCTTCCAACCCTTCATATTGTTTAGATAGTACTCATAGTACTTCCTCTTTTGCTTAACTGTTAGACGATTGAGCACTTTTCTCTTCTTTCTTTGATTGAGATAAAATTTCTTCCTCTCAGCTTCATAATTCTTCTTCCATTCATCTTTTTGTTCTTGAGTGTACTCTTGCATTTCTTCTTTTATTTGTTTCATCAGTGCAATATCAACATCACCTTTAATCCTTTCTTCATCCCAAGAATCCAAGAGTGCTTTTGTTTTGGCCTCAGCTTCAGCGTGTTTCCTTCTTTGTTCAAGTACCATCTGATTCTCCTCTGCAAACAAAGCAGCCAATTTTCTTGTAGCAGCTCCATCTACTTCAAGTTGCTTGTGTTTGGGCCAGTACACAAAAGGAAGAACCTTTAAAGGATCATTCTTAGGCTCTTCAACCATAATACCTTTGCCTTTGCCCTTATAACTTAGCTCTTGTACACTCTTCTTGATTTGTTGAGTTGGTTCTCTAATCACCACACCTTTGACAGGTACTCTTGGTTGTTGTGGTGGTGGTTGTGATTCTTCTGTTGGTAGTGGTGATTGTGGCACTGCTTGTTTAAATCGTGTCTTCAATAGAATCATTGCTTCGGCCAAAGTTTCATCATCATCACTAGCAATAGGAACATTTTCCTCAGCAGTAGTATCCTCCTTGGCCATTTCTGCACTTGCACCAGCAGTAGAATCTCCCATGCCTTTGATTGCTGCTTCCATAACAACCTCATTACCTTGATTATCAGCAACCATATACTCATCATCATTCTCACTAGAATCCACATCCATATCCACACCAATGTCATCACCAGCAGCAGCACTATCAAAATTTTACATAGCTTCCCCTGAATCCTTGGTTTCATTCCTCCCCTATTTGGGATCATCCTCCCCCAAACTTATTCTTTCAGGTGAACTAATCCTTTGTCTTGTGCCAACTTATTTCAGTCTTTTGAATGACCTGGTTCTTGACCCCTTCTGACCTCCCAATTGGTTTCTTGGCACCTGCGGTTTCCTTCACCTGAATCAGTTCCATTGGAACTTGATTCATTATAAGTTCTTGAACCTTCACCCTTCTTATGTTGACCTAGTTCCAACATTGCTTGAAACAATGGTTTAACCATGAAAGGAAAGTCCTTACCCTTTCTCTTCATGTTAGAAAAGACCTTTTTAATATGAGAGTGAACAGCATAAACCTTGTCGTGAACTTTCTTATTTGTAAACTGTTTGTCCATAAGAAGTTTCAAAAATCTTGGATATAAGTAATGTTGGTTTGAAGAATTATCCAAGGCTTTAACCACATGATCAAAAATTAATTTTGAAAAATTGAATTTTTCTTTATTTTTTGCCAAACATATAAGGGCAGAAGCCATGTTACTACTAAACTCATTCCAACCAGTAGTCTTTGGACTAAGACACTGTAACAAAGTGTGAATTAAGAATTTCCACTGTGGGGGAAAGCCACCTTTATTAAATTTCAAAGAATCATTTTTTCTTACATACCCCATCTCTTGAAGGTTTTCAAAAATTGTGGAGTCAGGAAGATTCTCAATTCCATTAACATCTCCTAGATGAAGAACTTCTCTAACAGATGCCTCTGTAACAATAATCTTCTGCCCATCCACACGGGCATGAATCTGTACTTCCTCATCAATAGTTTTGACCTTTGCAGTAGCCCAAAACTGTTTCATGTTGGAAACATATATAGTAGGGTTAACTGTTAATGCATAACTAATATGAGTAGCATTGAGAAAATCAACAACTTCAGTGAACTCTTCATTCTCCTTGGTTGGCTTTTGCAAGAATGCAATCATGTTATGCTTGTTGGAAAAAGACATAGTCGACATTGTGAAATTTGAAAATTTGTGTAGGATTTTGCTGGGAATTGCAATTAATTGATAAAATCAAGCAGTGGTTTTATGTTTGATAGAGTTTTGATCGGATAAAAACATTTGTGTGAAACAGTGAATGATTGAAGTGTACAAACCCTTAACCGTTCATATTTCTAAAACAGTACCCTGCACTCTCAAAAATAGCATAACAACCCTTAGCCGGACTAAGTTAGGCTTAGCAGCACTAAAATATGCCTAGCAACACTAAGTCAGTTTCCACTCGAAACGGCTTATTTTTCAGGACTCCAGCACTTTTCTCAGCTTATCCTGCAAAATATTAGTCCCAAAAACACAAAACCTAACTCATTACCCGAATCACAATAATCACATCATCAATTACACTTAGCAATACTATTTATAACTAGCAACATTAACACATCATTTCTGGATTTTAACAATTTGACATACTGCTTTTATCCAAGAAACCAAACACACCTTTGACAGTTTGACATCACAAGCAACCATTCAAGGTCTCAAAATTTTCATTGATATTTTTTAAAAGATACAACTATTCATAAAAGATGCAAACATAAATATAATTAATTATCCTACCTAAATACTAAAGATACTAGAAACATAAAAACATCATCATTAAAAACTGCTTCACTCCATTTCATACCAACTTGTTAAAACCAGAGCGCTCTACTCCCTGCGTTGCATCCTTTTCCTTTCCAGGAGATATTGAAACTTAATTTCAAGATCGGTAATCCTGTTTTCCAGATTTAACGGGTCTGCAAATGCAAACCCATCTTGTTGACCCCCTTGGCTTTGATGCTCCACCACATTTTGATGCTCCATCACATTTTGCTGCTAATCCTCTTCATTTTACTGCTCCACCACATTTTGCTGCGCATCCTCTTCATTTTGCTGCTCCACCACATTTTGCTGCGCATCCTGTTGATCCTCCTCATCCTCTTCATCTTCTTCCTCCACCTCCACATCATTCAGTCCCCAACGCTCATCCTAGTAAAAGTCTTGTCTATGCAGCCATTTCAAAATTATTGACCTCATCCACGTATCTACCTGCCTATACGACCCATATTCGTAAACGGGATCATACCCGAAATGATTAAACACTGCGTCCCATAGCAAACTGTTGTTTAATACCCACTCGTACTCTTCTGCATCATTTTAAAAGTTACCATTTGCTGCCATTGTTGAAGTTTTCTTTGAAAGTGAATATGTGTTTGTGTGTTATTTGGTATATATACAATAGAGAGGTATAAATAGGCTGGAGAGGTATATGAACGGTTCCCAAGACTTTTGGTGGGAAAAGGGATCGACCAAAGGCGCCTAAATCATACTGTGAATTGAAAATATTTTAAAACTGTTCCTAAAGATAAGGAATTGAGTGTGGTACGCAAAAGTCTCCACTTTCCTTTTACCAATTCTTGAATTACCAAGTACAATGAGTTGATGCAATAACTACTTGTATCTCATGCTTTATGAATAATAAACTTCCAAACTCAATATTTCCAACAATGATTTGGGATCGGGTTTTGACCCGAGGGAATAAATGTTTGACCGTGACTCGAAGAAAACTTATGTTATGTTTCTTTGAAGTTTAATGTTTTTGTGTTCAAAGAAAACTTATGTTATGTTTCTTTGTTAATCAAGTTATCGATTACTATATTATGATGCTTTGTTAAAAGTCAAACAAAGATTGTCAAACTTGATTGTCATTTGCAAAAGTCAAAGAGTCTCCAAGTGAATTTGGGCAATTCCGGGTAATTACTATCAAAAGATAACTAATAGCCAATCGTGATTGTCACTTTGGGTAATTTTTGGTAGTTTTGTGCCTGTACATTCATTTGCCATTTTGGGTAATTAGTGCCAAAAGATATCGAGTAGCTAAAAGATCAAGATCAGTTAAATTTACAAGCAAACACTTAACCATTCACCATAAAGATGGGGTACATGAGCCACTACAAACCACACAATCTAGCCATAAACACTATACTACTTCAGTGCAAGTACCAAAGAAACCACAACTGCAAAAACACAAAGTGTTGACTTCCAAAAACTGACTTTCTTTAAGGCATTTGTCAACTCTGCCTCCAATTCTTCAATCCTTCTTTGACGATTAACTTCAATTTGAACCTCACACCTTTGTTTTGGATTCAGTTTGCTATACATCTCAAACAAATGCATCTTGTACCAATCACATTCCTCCTCTGGACCATACCAATCAAATTGTTCACATTTCTTCGTACCCGATTTCTAAAATAAAAAACGTAGTATATTAAACATTAAACTTAATAATCTTTAAACTAAACGTATCTGATAACTTACCCATCGATTTTGGCAGCAAATGAAACGTCGAGCAGGGTTGGATGGTGTCCAAGATGTTACCACCATTGCTGGCCTGTCACATTTGCAGTTATCTTCAAAAAGATAAGACGACATGAGTTAGTTTGATTTTGATTTGGGATTTGTTATGATTTTTTAGAGTGTGTTAAGTTAGGGTTTATGTGAAAGGGAATTGATTTACACACTCTATAAATTGATTGGGACACTCCATCTGTGCATTAAATACTTGTACAGTATTAAACACTCTGCTTCAACTGCTTGTACATTGAGTGTGCAAATAACTTTTTTGAGTGTGCAAATCATTAGCCGTATGTATAACAGAAGATCAAAAATTGACGGCCATTAATCCTTATTCGGGTCAATCGGGCCGACCCCGTACCCGAGTTAGCCAAATATTTTCAACCCGATACGGGACCCTATTTAGTATTTGGGTTACTTGGGTTGACCCGAATCACCCGAATAAAAAGGAGAAGGACGTATGGAAATGAAAAAATCGTACAAAAATGTACGAAAACGTAATAAATGTTTCATAACGTTTTAATACAGAGGAAAACATTCAGAAAAGCTTAGAACATATGAAAACGAGCGAAAATTGCCGAAAACATTCAAAATGGATGAAATCGGTCGAAAAGGGTCGCAATCGGTCATAGTCGGACTAAAATGGTCTAAATCCGTCGAAATCTGTCGAAAATTGTCAACGTCGGTCGAAAACTAGCGACATCGATCAAAATTGATTGAAAACGGTCAAAAAGGGACGAAAAACGTTAGAAACGGATTAAAACGTAAAAAAAATACAAAACGTATAAAATGTTGTATAGTATTTGTCTTATTTAACAAAATCCAATGAACATGACCCATGACCCATGCTAATTACCCATTGTCGATCCCCAATCATGTATTGGTCGAAAACATATATGACATGTCACTACAATCCAATATTAATGCACATGACCCGTTACCCATGTTAATTACCCAATGATCAACAGTCATGGATGTGACCAGTGATAACCTAATCATATGACCCATATGATGTCAAATACCCATTATTGAATATGACCAGTGATAACCTAATGCATATGACCCATGACCATTGAATTAGCCATTATCACCGGTCATGCATGGGTTGCACCGGCTTGGTAGGTGTATAGTAGTTATATATAGTGTGAATTGAATGTTATATGAATTGTATTTAAAGTTATTAAAGGCGGTCATGCATGGGTTACGCCGGCTTGGTAGGTGTATACCGTTTGTCACAGACACTAATAAGAAGCAAGTATGCAAGGACCTCCCGATCATGTTATCCGGGATCGAGAAAGTAATTGAGCTTGATCACTCGAAAAGCTCGGTTTATTTGTAAAGGTGTGTGTCTTACACAAATTAAAATTGAAATATAATCTAATAATCGAATTCGGTTCACCTTTGGCTCAAAAATCTCGATACCAAGGTTTTCAAGATCGGGATCATATCTAACTTAGGATCGATTTTGTCTTTTCAAGATCGAGATCGTAAGATCGGATCGAGATCTTAAGATCCTACCATAATGCATTTTTTAAGTATCCTTTGTAATATTATACAAATTTATAAATTATTATATACATAAACACAAAATTATATAAATGTTTCATAGAAATGTTGTCCTAAATTATGGTTATGAAATGTATAAGAAGATTATAACATGTTGTTTTTTCAATTTTACAAAACACAATTCATAAATTTGTAGTTTTTTAGTTTGCTAGTTCGAGAAAAGTAAGATCGGATCGGATTAGATCCTAAGATCCTATGGTCAGGATCGGGTTCCTATACGATCTTAAGCTTTCAAAGATCTTACATAAGATCCGGATCGTTTTTGCTTTGCAGTATCGTAAAATCGTAAGATCCTAAGATCAGGATCGGGATCCTGACAACCATGCTCGATACATTTATAATTAACTATTTACACTTAGTACGCTTACATACAGTATATATATATATATATATATATATATATATATATATATATATATATATATATATATATATATATATATATATATATATATATATATATATTAAAAAAACATATGCTATGTCACTTACAAGCTCGAAAACTCAACAATAACTCGAGTCGAACTTTTATAAGGTTGAGCTCAACTCATTAAATATTTAACTTCATTTGATAGGCTTGAGCTTGAATACTCCATTCCAAATTTTAACTTTTCCCCAACCCACTTAAAATTTTCCCCAAATTTAAATTGCCCTCCCCCAAATATTTCATTGAACCGCCCATGTTTTTCAATACTCGTTCCCAATTAATATCCACAAAATCTAGATCTGGTCTTCTTCTATCTCCTCAACACTCTCCTCACCAACGCCACCGCGCGCACCAACACCACACTCGCACCAAGACCACCGCTAAGGCCCGATCCATTGACATGTTTGGTGGTCCAGTCCGGCTCGGTATTCAGCTCACTATGTTTGGCGGTCCAGTCCGGCTCGGTATTCAGCTCACCGGTTTGGTTGATCCTAATTACTAGCGAGGAACACTCCAACTTTGCCCAGTTCTTGATAGGTACTTTTCTTTTACATGGTTATTGAGCTACATGGTTCAAGCTCCTTGATTTTGATTTCACTAAAGCTATATGTAATGTGTGCAGATTTTAAATCGGGTTGATGATGCTGTCAATGAAGCTTTGAAACAATCTCAAGGTTCATATACCGCCTTGCTATCTTATAATGACAAGATTTTTTCTGAATACCTGATTACACGTACACTTCTGATGCATTCAGGCATCTTTATCTGGTGCATATCTTAGTCCTTAATTTATTAATACATCATCAGGTTGCAAAACAACTCGAAATGTCTTTCATCACATGTTACCCAGCCCGCCATTTGTATGTGGTATTATCTTTTATTATTTTTGAAAGTGCATTCACATCTGAAATGGTTTTTTATCCTTGAATTCATCTTTTAGATGTTTTTAAGCTCCCATTATGCGGGGACTGATTTAAAAACTAGATTGACCATAACCAAACTGGCCAAAAGCAAATGCTACCTTGGAATTTTTACTTTTTTCTAGTTTGAAAAAAATAATCTGAAATGTATATAGCTTTGGAAGGTTGAATAAAAGTTACAAATAAAATATGCAGAATCGATTGTAAGAAAGCCTAAAATCGGAAATAGACCAAGATCTGATTATCAAAAAATATAGTTGTTTCTAATCAAGTAGTCGCGTTGGTCTATTTGATTTTTTCAGCTTATCTTTTCCATTTTTAATTGGGTGGTTGGGACAAAGTTACTTGTACCTTTTTAAACCATTCCTAGAATTTAATCTATACCTTATTTTTAATTGGGTGGTTGGGACAAAGTTACAAGATCTGATATGCGTTTTATTCCTACCGTGTTTGCGCAGATAGTTAAACCAGTGGCGCATCAAGCAACTCAAAACCACCAAAGCAGATAGTTGAACCAGTGGCGCTTCAAGCGTCTCAAAACCACCAAAGCAGATAGTTGAATCAGTGGCGAATCAAGCGACTCAAAACCACAAAAACAGCAGATATTTGAACTAGTGGTGCCTAACAAACTAGATGCACCTGACAAAAGACAAGGCAATAGTGTGTCTGTCAAATGTCAAGAAATAGATGCACCCGTCAACAATATATATAACCACATACTTTTTACAGAGGAAGGTTTTCTAGCATCTAATCAAGAACTTTATTCCAGTATGCTCATCTAGTTCTGTTATGTTGTGAGCTTTGACATGTTCTAGTTCTGCTCTAATCCTGATGTGGTTATTGTTGATATGCAGCAGCCTACGTTTTCAAGGATTTTATATCCAGATGATGAGATTAGATCAATGGGAGAAAAACTTGTAAGTTTAACTACAAATTTTATTATTATGTTCATTGTTTTGGATTAAAAGTCTTCATGATGTTGTTTGAATTACTACTGATCATGTTTGTGTTAATATTGCTTAGATGGATTTAGTTCTGCTCATGAACTTCAAAGAAGATGTGCAAAAGTAATTACTACTGCTAGTACAAAAGTTACTACTGCTAATGAAAGTTGGTACTGCTCAGAGATTAAGACCGCTCGAAGTTGCTAGTTGCTTATGGAGAAGATTATAGATACTTAGGAAACTATTGTAAGCCGAATAGGACTCCTTGGTGTATAAAAGGATGTCCAATTTTATATTTGGTTCAGTTATATACATTCCAATTTTATTGTATTTGAATTTGTTTTGATGTATATTTAAATTGTTTTGATATATATTGATTTTTTAAATGTGACTAAAAGATGCATATAGTCACACTAATTAACACTTTGATCACTGTTTGCTTAGTTCATTGTGTGACTAAATATTACAAAAGGCCACACAAACATAAAATTCATGTGGCTATTGGATGATCAATAGTCACACAAAATATACATTTTTTTATTTTAAACAGCATATGGTCACATTTATTATCACTTTTGGCCACTTGATGCTTAATTGTATGTGACTAAATACTCAAAAGAAACATGCTTTGTGTGACTAAATATTTCAAAAGGCCACGCAAACATAAACTTCACGTGGCCATTGGATGATCAATAGTCACACAAAATACACATTTCTTCACTTTAAACAGCATATGGTCACACTTATTCACATTTTTTGCCACTGTTTGCTTAATGGTATGTGACTAAATACCCAAAACAAACATGCTTTGTGTGACTAAATATTACAAAAGGCCACGCAAACATAAACTTCATGTGGCCATTGGATGATCAATAGTCACACAAAATACACATTTTGTCACTTTAAACAGCATATGGTCACACTTATTCACACTTTTGGCCACTTTGTGTTAAATTGTATGTGACTAACTCCAAAAAAATAACACCCATTGTGTGACTAAATCATCACAACCGTCACATTTATTGTATATTCATGTGGCCATTGGATTATCAATAGTCACACAAAATACACATTTACTTGAATATAACATCTCAAATGTCACATATATTATATATTTATGTGGCCAAAGGACGAACAATAGTCACTCTCAAAAAACATTCGTGTGACTATAAGGTGTTTACTGTCACTGATAATGACTAATCCAACAAAACTTGTGCCTAATTTGTCACACATATTCGGGGTTTTGGTCACTCTTTTTCGATGGAAAAGGCCACGAACTCAACAATGTGACCATATGCCACCTACGGTGGCGGGACCTATGGTGACACACAACGAAAAAAACGTGTGTGACTATTTGCATATCGTCACACATTTTTGGCATGACCAATACAACTTTTTGTACCAGTGTAAGCTCAAAATGTTTGGAGTGTACTGGTAGAGGTTTATGAGAACTGTTTAAAAATGTACATTGATAAGGGGATGAGTAAAATAAGCCAAATACCTCATAAAAAATCACCATTTTCTTGGCTTATGAAAACCTCCGCAAATAAGCTTATAAGCCCGTTCAAATAAGCTTAGCCAAACACTTGGTTTGTAACAACCCACAAAACCTCATTACTATCATTCCCATTACAAATACCTATAGTAGGTATTTCACAGGTAAATTTTTGCTTTTTATGTGCATTTATTACTTGCATGACTCACTAGACCTGCTCACGTACTCACACAAGCCAAATAACTCAACACTCACATCCTATAAACCCCTGGTATGTCAAGCATAAGTTTACCACAACACCATAATAAGTAATCTACTAATATAACACACTAAACATATCACAAAACCCTAATAAACCTTAATTAAACTCTAATTAGGTCTATGTGCTTATTTGAACATATATGCTTAACTTAGCTAGTTTGAAAGTGTCCAAGGCTTAAGTATGAGTTGCCATAGGAATATTAGGATACCTTAGAACTATTAGGCATTAGTACAACCTTTTAGAACTTAGGTACAAGTCCCTTAAGCACAAAACCATAACTAAGTCATAACTTCCTAGAATTAGGTCTAAACTATCCCAAAACTTCACCATAGATTACCACCATTTAGTATAAGCCTCTTAGTACCTAGGATTAGTTATTAGACACTCACAGGACACTAATCTAGGCACAAAACCCTAGGATAAACCCTAATCACCCACTAAACATAAATAGGTCATTTAGGTTACAAAACTAGGTCAAACCTTCCCAAATCTTTCCCATAAGTTACCATTACTTAGTATAAACTCTTCAGGACTTATGATTAGTCACTAAACACTCCTAGGAACCTAACCTAGGCACTAAACCTTGGGTAAAACTTTAAACCTTCACAAAGTAAAACTAGGTCTAAACTTAAACCTAAACTAATAAAACCTAAACATAAGCACCTCAAACACCTCAACCGAGCACCCTAACACCTTACAAGCACCCACACGAGTAGGTGCATCACCTACTTGTCACCTACTTAACTAAACCATCACTAAACCACCACTAATCACCACTAAACCACCACTAATCCACCACTAATCACCCTAAACCACCACTAACCCCCCAAGCAGCTTACAAGCACCTCTAAACACCCACACACACACCTCCGTGGCTGCTTACAAGTAGGTGCATCACCTACTTGTGCTGGGTCTTCATTTCCACCACAAAACCACCCCTACACCGCCTATAGCCTCACCACCTCACCACCCTAGCTTCCATTAGTCACTACTAGCTTAGCTTACTCACCTCCCCCTGACACCTCCTGCTCTCGTTACTTGCTCACCAAGGCTAATCGACCCTATAAATACCCTCGCCACTCCCTCCTTTCAAACTCACACCTTCACTTCTCTTTACCTTCAAAAATCTAGTCTTGGTAGCAGTACAAGAGCTCTAGGAAACTTAGAAGTCGAGTGGGATAGATCTAAGACCTTGTCGAGTTCTATATTTGCCCTAGAAAACCCTAAAACCCTCGTTAAACCCTAAACTAACAAAGTAAGCTTTACATTTAGTTTGTTTAGCTTTATTTTAGTCTTAGGATAGTATTAGGATGCCTTAGATCCCCTAGGAACCCTTGCATGAGCCTTAGTCATAATCATTTACTAGTTTACATTTTAAAACCCGAAAATGAGTCTAATACATGTTTGCATGCTATATACCCTTTACATGATCTATAATCTGAATTAGATAACTTAGATAAGTTAATATTAGTTAAACATAAGCTATAAAACCTTAGTTGTTATATAAAAATATAGTTTACATGCATTTAGGACTAGTTTTGCAAAACTTTACATGCATAAGGGTATATATCATAAATTCCTGAAACTATAAAGTTTAGGGACTGTTTTTGACATTTTCTATAAGTTATAAGTGTAAGGACTAGTTTTGCAAAGTATTAAAACCTTAGGATAGAAACTAAAATAAGTTATAAACTAAAAAGGACTAGTTATGCAAATATTATAAAGTTAAAGGTCTAAATGGTAAATATAGAAAACTTATGAATCTAAGAGTTAATTATGGCATTTTCTAAAAATATAGAAGTCTAGGGACTAGTTGTTTCAAGTATAGATAGTTATAAGTATAAATAATATAAGTACTATAAGTTTAGGGTAGACAATATAAAGATATAAACTATAAGGGTATAAAGTGAAAATACTATATAAATATAAAACCTAAATAAAGTTAGAAGCATAATACAATAGTAGGGAGCTTCATGCATAGATAACTATATGGATATTTCGTTTTGGCAAGTTTGTTGGGTTTATGAATTAAAGTGACCTGACTCCTCGAACGATTATTGCATATACTTCTGAGATATGATGACCCGAATGGTGTTATAATTATAACTTAACTTAATAACAATATAGCTCAATAGTAGGGAGCTTCACGTGAAGAGTATTAACTTCTGAATTATGATGGCCCGAACGGTATTATATTGATAACATAATACAAAAGTAGGGAGCTTCATGTGAGGAGTCATATACTTCGGGATTGTGATGGCCCGAACGGTGTTATATTATATCTAAAACATTAATGAACCTAAGAACAATAACTTAAGAAACTTAAATAAGATGACTAAAGCTTGACATACATCCAAACCTACAACACACTAGGATACGTGAGTAAGGCAGTCTAGTTCCCGAATCACTTTTTGCATCACTTAGTTTTCCCTAAGCCCAGGTGAGTTTTCATAGCCTCATACTCTTTTTAAAACGTTCACTCTAAATGCTTTACAAACTCTGTGAGGGGGATACATGCTACTCGCTTTACTTAAAACCGAATACAAGTCTTTTTCTTTGGTTGTTACACGAGTAAACTAACTGCCACCACTACATAACCAAAATTCATGAATCTAATCGTTTGGGATATTTTACCCACGCGAAATCGAATATAGTTGATAGATCTATTGGAGTTTGACAACTCCCGTTGGTATTAACACTGAAGGTTTAACTTTAGCAAGTTATCCTTCCCATCCCCCATGGTTGGGTCTGCAGCCCCCATGACCCAGATTGTTAAAGTGCGGTTCATGAGCTTAGTGCAACATACCCCACTCATGATAATTGTGCATGCATCACAATTATCACAAACCCACTACATTTTCCCAGATGGGTGTAACAACTGAACCCAGGGAACTTGTATTCACTAACACTTAAACCTATCATTCTCACTCAACACCTAGTGTTGACATTCTAAGCATGTATTCTAGGTATACTACTTCTACGGAGATTTGGCAGAAGGAGGCACTAAGCTCGGAGGACTTTCAACCTGTTTATCATTCAAACATAACCTAACACCTAGATTTCTGGGACCTCATCAAAAGTAAAAGTATATCTTTTACAAATAAAACTCTGATAATTAAATGAATGATAACTAAATTTCTAAAACGTCTCTTTTCGAGTCGTTTTCTATTAGTGTAACCGTAATTCTAAGAAGTAATACCCCAAACACTTAATCCGCTGCGATCAGTGAAAAATGGGGGTATTACTTGGTTTGGGCTTATGAGCTTATATAAGCTAATAAGCTCGTAAGCCCACTAAATAAGTTTAGCCAAACACCCCATAATATATACATTCTTATAATACTAGTTTATATATACAACAAATGCCCCATGGGACCAAGGATGGCGGTTTGTTTGTGTTAGATGAAGTCATGGCGTTATGATATTGTATAGAATAACAACAGTGTATAGAGACAAAAAGTGAGGTGAGGTGAGGAGTTGAGGAAAACTATTTTTATTCGAACCATACAAACGCCATTGACAAGATGGGATGTTATAAACCATCCTTGACCATCTTTTAATGACTTCAACAGGTTATCAACACTTTTTCTCTCTATACAATATCATAACCATCAAACCACCATCCTTGATAACAAACGCACACCCTTTCTCTTCTTGTTATTCGTACACAACAAATCCACACCAAGATCCAGTCAAACGTGTTTGTAAATCACACCCAGATCCAGTCAAACCTAGATCCAGTTAAACGTTTATATATTCAAACGCAACAAACCCACACCTAGATCCAGTTAAACATGCTTGAGTCCAGTGATGGTTCAGATTTTTTTGTTTATGTTGTTAATCCGGGGTGGGATTTAGGATAGTTTGTGGTTGTGTTTTGGTGGTTGTGAGTTGGGATTTTTTTTGTTTTGTTTGGATCTGGTTTTTTGTTTAAAAATTTTTATAAATTTTGGATTTTTTTTTTTTTTTTTTTTTTTTTTTTTTTTTTTTTTTTAATTTTGGTATTTCATTGTTGGATCTTGGTGGTAATAAACCTGACAAGGTTTGTAAATTTTTATAAATTTTGGATTTTTTTTTCTTCGTTTTTTGGTTAGAGTTGGGATCTTTTTCACTTTTTGGATCCGGGTTGATTTGAATGAGTTGAATTTAGTGAATGTGACACCAATTTTGTACTTATTACAAAGTTTTTATTTGTATTTGATTAAAGTTTGGATATTTTTTAAGTTTTATATGGTTAAAGTTTGGATCTTTTTTGGTTTTTGGAACTGGGTTGAATTCATTTGCATGCGTTGGGAAGGAGGAGGTGGGTGGTGGGTTGAGGTGGCCGGAGCGGCGGTGGTGGTCGGCGTGTGTGGTGATGGTGGCCGGAGTAATTGGCAATAATTAAAATGTACAAGTTGTATTGTAGAGAAATAAGATAGAGTGTGTCAAAAAATAAAATACCAATCAAACAACAAGGACCAAAAATGCAGTTAAAACCTTCTTCACAAAAAGACAAAAAAAAAAAAAAAAAAAAAAATGAAACAAGTCGTCAAAAAAATGTGGGATCAGTCACCTAATAAAGTAGCTAGTATAAGTAGTACTATGCAATTACATGGTAGGATTAACTATAGGAACACTTGGCACTTTCGAAAGCTGTTGCCCAAGATTTTAAAGTGACCATTGGCCATGTTTTAGATAATTTTTTTTTGGGCAATAAAAGCTGTGATTTAATTTACCCTCTTGAAGAGCTCAAGATCGTTAATTAATACATAGTTAACCACTAAAAAAAATAGTGCTATTCTTCGCACTTATTGTGCCACGGTATGGACAACTGTGGACTTTTATTTACATGGATAATAATTTTGCTACATTTATAAGTGTTACAAATATTTAAAAAATAATTCACATATATAAGTGTGTACAATTACAATAAAGCTACACTTATAGGTGTAGCAAATATCTCACTTTTATTTTTGAATATTTTTTGCAAGTTTGCCACACTTTTAGGTGTGGACATTCAAAAAATGTTGACACACTTTTAACTATAGACATTTGGATAATATTTCTACACTCATATGTGTAACAAAATTTGTAACACCCATTATTACCACCAATGTTGCAAAAATCGGCCTAGGTAGCTTTGTAATCGGCGATTACAAGGTACACGCACTACTACACAAAAGCTTAAAAAGATCACTTCAAATAGAGTGGTTTTCTTAAAAACCGATCTAACAAGTGAAAAAGAGAGGAACAGTAATAAATAGATCGGTTATTTAGATAATGACCGATCTAACTAACTCCTAATTGTAAAAATAATTAAATAGATCGGGTATTAATAAATAACTGATCTATTTAGTCCAATAATTTTAGCGGGATACAAAATTTTCACCTGGCTTCCACCAAAATTCTAACTTTTCATTTGGTGCTGCACCAAAATTTTGACACACTCACATACACACACAAAACCCTATACCATTTCCCCAAATCACTCACCATTAACAGTGCCTCACCACTCTCACCAAACAAATCCTAACCACCAGTCCACCATCACCCTCTTCAATAGTGGTTTCTCACCTCCACCACCCACCACCACCACCATCGCTGTCGAAGCCCTAACCCTTACTTCCACTTTATGTAAGTTAAGATTTAAATTGCGTGTATATTTTCTGTTAATTCCATGCATAGTTAATTGTAAATTTGTTGATGAATTGTTTTTCTACTAAAGGTTCGATCTGTAGTTTATTGTAATTACTATATATTGTTATGGATAATTATGTTTGTTTTTCTACTTTTGGCTTAAGATCTGCTTATTAGATTGTTTGAGTTAGTTGGCTTCAATCTTCAGTTCTGTTTTATCTAGGTTCTGCTTTCTTAATGAGTTCTATTTATATGTGCTATTGAAATAGGGAAACTCTATTTCATATATTTTGAATACAGATCACACAGTGATAGAGGGTTTGACATTGGAAATCACTTCAATGAATATGCCGGTTATGATTGTGACTACAAATTGTACACTTGCTTCCTGGTTCTTTAATCCCTTTAGACCTCCATTTTTGCCTATAATATGAGTAACATATGACATTTGAAAGTCAATCAATCACTTTATCGAAACCGATTTGATTTTTGTTTCATTTTTGCAAGGTGGTCCTTCTCACTCTAAAAAATAACACATTTGACCCATTGCCCAACCAGCCGGTTTTGCCTCTTCTATCAAGACCAAAGATTACAAAGTTTTATACTATAGCTTGTCAATGGTGATTATTCAGGTACCCATCCAAGAATGAACAATATCATTTCTTCAGGCGTTACCTAAACCCTGAAAATCCTAATGAGGTACATGCAATTTTCCATGATGTTATTTCAGCAATGATTTTTCAGAATGCAGTTATACAGTGAGTGGTCTTCAGAAGCAAACTGAACATTGATTGTGAATAATTATTTATTCGTTGTTTACAAGATTTTATTTCACCTTCTATTATTCATGGACAATGATTACAGCTGGCTTCAATTATCTAAGAATGGTTATAATGTGCAGGCATCAGATAACAATCTTGAAGCACCCTATGTTGAAGCTAACTGCTACATGTTGGCTTCACACTTGTATTGGGCGTTATGGGCTTTAATCCAGGTACCCCCATACTTTCTTTTCCTTGATACTCATCAAACTTGTATTGGGCGTTATGGACTTTTCGTTGTTCACTGAATAATGGTGCTGTCTTTTTCTCGTTTCTCTCCTTTTTTTCGCTCAGGTAATTTGTCTCTTATATCTACTTTTGTCACTTGGGTGATTGTCTCTTTTAATTCGAGGAGTGATTGGCCTGGTGTCCTCTGTTTTGGAGTCATCATTGCATACATTCTTTTCTCATTGGTTTTAGTTTTGTTTTTCACTTTTCCTTTTATCATTTAGAGAAGATTCTGCCACCTATTACTCCGTATAATAGGTTAGTATCATTCTTAATTTACAGCTAAGGACTTAAACATGACTGGAGTGTGGTTTGTTTGAGTGTTGCGACTTGCGTCTTACCATCTGGATTGCATCACATGATCCCACTATTTGATTAGTTTATATAGAATAAGCCCACATTCCATGTGTGTGCAATTGTCTTGACTATAGAAGCAGATTTTACGATTTGGTACAATCTTCATTACAATAAAACGCCAATTGGATATGATTATGAATCAGCTGATTTACATGTCACATAATTGTAATTAAAGGATTTCCTGGCTGAGTTTTCATCATTTGTTGTTTCCTTTGAAAACTATTAGGGATATTTGAAAGAAATGTACTCTAGATGTTGTACTTTGGCTTTATTGTCTCGTAGTATCATTAAATCTTATCTTTGCAAAGAAGGGAAAAGTATTCCCTTGTGTTTAGCCAGTAGCTAAATCTTATCGTGGCAACTTGCCCACTGATTTAATGATACACTTTTTTGTCCATAGCTAGACTTTATCTCACATATAAATTGGTATCTATCTTTGGTTTGTTGCATGGTTTATACATATATTTCATCATATTCATTGTTTTTGAACTGTTAGCGAATTCAGTCGTGAATAGAATCACAGAATTGGTTTCTCATTATTAACTCAACACCATTGTGCAATAAGTCTATAAGTATGCAACAAACAACTTGTGTGATTTATACTTGTGCCCTTTAGTTGTTTAAGAAATTAAATTATGTGCTTTTGTAAATGGCACAGACCCGACCCCGATTTGACCCGAACCCGACTAACCCGAGTTCAAATAGGTTCGGGTTCGGGTATGTATTTTTTAGCCTCGACTCGACCCGTTTAACCCAAACCCGACCCGATTAACACCCCTAGCTGTAATAGCACTAATCTGTGGCTGTCGTACTTATGTTTAGAACTGGTAATCTTTTTACTTTTGCTACTAACCACCTGTAGAAGGTAGTAATGTACAGTGATGTAATAGCACAATTCTATCGCTGTCGTACTTATGTATAGAACCAGTAGTCTTTTATCTTTTGCTAACATCTGCCTACTAAATATAAAAATAAATGTGTGGAGCAGTTGCATATAAGAGACTTCATTCGAGTTCAACAGGTTGTCAGAAACATCAAGCCCAGTCGCAACGCAGCAATCTCCGCCAACCTTGTTATTGGGTTAATCCCAATCTTACCCGAAGTCAAAGTCAACCAAGAAAGTCAAACGCAGGAAATAACTGCCATAGCAGTTACAAAAAACAGTTATTTATCAAAGGGACACGACTGTTGGATCAAACGAACCAACACAGCCATTCACTTGTACCCTTTCATTGTACCTTTTCAGTTAGTATAAATAGATTAGATTCTGTATGAATTCAGATATGACAAATTAATAAAAAGCATTTAGTTTTTAGAAAAGGTTCAATCTTTATATTTTATTTTAGTATATCGTTGATTAAAGATCCGTGAAATTGGGCCAACAATTGGCATCAGAGCCGAAATCATCATATACCAAAGTTTTTTTACATCCCTGTTTTTTTGAATCAATACAAGTTTTGTCTCGGTAATTTTTTTTCAAAACCATTCGAACAACAATAATCAAAAAATCATTTTATTGTGTTCTACAATAAAAGAGAATCCAACTCTTTTGTCACCACGGTAACAATCACAATAGTGATTAATTTTACCGGCATCAAAAGGTTCCTCTTTTATACCGAAACAGAACCAAACCCAGAACCATAATCATCAGGATTGGACTCGGTTAACACAACCGGTATCTAATCGATTCAAAAACAAAGAAAAAAACCAAATACCAAATTCTAGATAACACAAAGTCATCAAGGGGCAAAATTTATTGATTCAAAAACAAGGAACAAACACACCTGTTCTTTCGAAGAATCAAATTTAGCACCCGTAATTGAATCATCACTTGATTCAATTGATACACGGTTCAAAAATCCCAAATTGAACGAAAACCTAATTTCGCACCAGAGGGATTACAAGCGTTCGAGAAGAACACACCAACCGTTGAGAAGAAGTGGTTAACCAAGCCAAATACTCGGCGGTCAACCATCAAGAATCAGAAGCAGTTTTAGTCTCAAAGAAAAAAGGAGACGTTTTTATCTCAGAAGATAAGATAGAAGAAAAGAGAGGCGCATATAAGAAGTTAGGGCAAAGTGAACCAACATCAAATAAGGGCTACGGGTAATAAACCCCCTAGGTTCCAAAAAAATTACAAAAACCACCCTCTACTTTTATTTATACATATTTTAAATTAGTATTTATATATAAGTTTGTTTTTAGAATAGTTTTTTTTAGTTTTAAGTTTCTTAAGTATTTTTAAGTTTTTTAAGAGTTTTAAAGTTTTAAAGTTTTTCTTATTTGGTTTATGATAAGAATAAGTTTTTAAGATTTTCTTATTTGGTTTATGATAAGAAACAAGTTTTTCAAGTTTTTCTTATTAGGTTTATGGTAAGAAACGAGTTTTAAAGATTTTATTGGATTTAGGATAAAAATATATATAAAGTTTAAGGTTTATAAGATTTAAGTTTTTTTTAGTTTTTTATAAAGTTTTAAAGGTTTTAAGATTTACATTATTAAGGTTGTTAAAAAATTATAAAGTTATTTTAAAAGTTTTATAAGAGTAGTATATTAGACTCAATACGTTTTCAAAAATTAATTATGGGAAAAGAAGAAGAATCTAGTAGTTCGAACAACGGTACAACTAAGGGGATGGGATCGACACCCTATTTCCAATGCCCCTTGTTGACGGCAACAAACTATACGATATGGTCAATAAGAATGAAGATCATTTTACAAGCAAATGGTTTAGGAGAAATGATTGAGCCTACCGTTGAAACTAAAATCAATGATAAGCAAGACAAGACTGCGATAGCATACCTATTTCAAGGACTATCCGAAGAAATGACATTGCAAGTGGCAAATAGCAAAAGCGCAAAAGAAGTCTGGGATACATTAAAGATCAGAAATATTGGAGTAGATCGAGTGCAAAAGGCAAAACTACAAACACTCAAATCAGAATTTGAGTTACTACAAATGGAGAAAGATGACACCATCGATTCATTCACCGCAAAGATGACAAGTATTATTTCAAAGATGACAAGTCTTGGATCAACACTTGATGAATCAACTCTCGTACGAAAATTGCTAAATTCTGTACCTGAAAGATTCATTCAAATTGTCGCATCCATAGAACAATACTCCGATCTAAGATACAATGACTCTAAACGAAGCTATTGGTAGAATGAAAACCTACGAAGAAAGAATAAAAGTTAAGAAAGGAAGAGCATTCAATGATCAAGATAAACTATTGTTTACAAAACACAACGATAATGGTCGAAGACATCACAATGAAGCAACGAAAAAGCCTAGAGATTTCAGCAAAGTAAAATGTTATAATTGCAATGATTATGGACATTATGCCTCACATTGTCATAAAAGAGATCGAAGAAATCAAAGACAAGAAGAGACGAACCTCATCGAAGAAGATTTAGAACCAACCCTCCTATTGGCAGTTTCAAACACTACCGAAAACCAAGTTACTAATAACAAGACAACTTATTGGAGTTAAAGATTTACGACAACGCGATTGTGATTAAGGGGGAGAATATTGGGTTAATCCCAATCTTACCCGAAGTCAAAGTCAACCAAGAAAGTCAAACGCAGGAAATAACTGCCATAGCAGTTACAAAAAACAGTTATTTATCAAAGGGACACGACTGTTGGATCAAACGAACCAACACAGCCATTCACTTGTACCCTTTCATTGTACCTTTTCAGTTAGTATAAATAGATTAGATTCTGTATGAATTCAGATATGACAAATTAATAAAAAGCATTTAGTTTTTAGAAAAGTTTCAATCTTTATATTTTATTTTAGTATATCGTTGATTAAAGATCCGTGAAATTGGGCCAACACTTGTTACTTCTTAAAGGTAACCATCATTAACTTATTTGTTTGTTCTCTTTATGACAGTTGATTGATATAGTCAAAGCCTTCATGGCGGAAGTTGAATGGGCTTGCAACATGTCATTTCTCATGTATTCAGGGGATACACGTAGTAACAAGCTATACAACAATTATCGTTCGAATTGTGTTCTTTGTTCGTATATTGTTACATGGTGTTGTATTTTTTTAAGCCATTTGGTCTCGTATTGTAAAATGATTATTTTGTTGAACACATGTATTGGAATATTAGTGTATTTTGTGTGATTCAACAGAAATTTGGAAAAAATATGGGTTTTGACAATTTTTTTTTTTATTTGAATATTGACTTAATAGATCGGTTCTTAGGTAATAACTGATCTATTTGTTGTATTAGTTAGATCGGTTCTCAGCCGATCTATTTGTGTTTCGCTCAAATAGGATCACCCTTACATAGAGTGGTTCATAACCGATCTTTTTGACGGTTTTCAACCGATTTTTTTAACGTTTTTTGTAGTGGTGATGGTCAACCGCTTTACTACCGACTCACAATTTTTGTAACATTGATTACCACACATGATAAAGTGTGGAATCAATAATTATACATATTTTTAAATGTGGCAATTTGGCCTTTAAAATGTTGAGAATTCAACTAATAGTGAACTAATATAAGAAAGATTGAAATAGATAAATAATTTATAGCATTCATTTTCTTAAGTAGCACCATATATGTAGGCTTCTGAACACTATAATTGATTCATTATTGTTAACTGAACTCAAATATCAAACGACCGACATATATGCGACTAAGGGTAATATCTATACCAAATGACTAGTCAACAGCCGGTAATTCCACTAGAGCTCCCGCATTTATCAACATAGGTTGTAGAGCTTGCTCAAGGTGAAGGCTAATAATCTTATTAGCTCCACCAATATATTCGCCTCCTATGAACACAGCAGGGGGGTTGCGTCCGCGTCTTAAAAGGCTTTGCTCAATTTCGTTACCTTTGGGGATCTCATCTAGCTCGTAGATTGCAGGGTTTACTCCAAGATGAAAAAAGAGTGTCTTTATAGAGTGACATATACAGCATGAGCTCTTACTAAAAATCACCACCGGCAACTCGGACACCATTCGCATCACCATATCCATTTAAAAGTTAATTGATCTTCTTGGTTTTATAGATTCAATTGTGTATATACAAGGAAATTAAAAAGGTTTATTGGGTTTAGTGTGAGGAAGTAGAGAAATCATGTGGTCATTTATATAGAGTCAGTAGAATAATCTCATAATGGACTACTAAAGAATAAAGGCGTGCAACTGATGCTGAATAGAATTGTGTTCTTGATAGCAGTGTTTGCATCTTAACAAGTATGTTGACATGAGCATATTATAGTGACAGATCAAATTGTTCCACTCATAATGCATCTATTACAATATGCTTACGAATTTGTATGAAATTTTGAATTTAAAACCCTTTTTCATAATTCATTATACATATAAACTTTGTTCAAATAAATGTATAATTAATCTCTTAATGCTCTTCTTTAATCTCTTTTTAATATATATCTCTTTTGCTTGTATTTTTTGTACCTCAGCTCCTTGCAAGTTAGTAATAAATTTTGCCGTGTTCAAAAAATATATAAACTCTTACGTAGCGTTTGGTATGATGTAATCAAAGTGGGAATGCAAAAGGTTATTACGGTAGAATGAAGAAATCTTGTTTGTTTACACATTTACAATGTAATGAATCATTGCAAGGAATGACTCATTACACCATTTTCATTCCTTAGGGGTCCCCTCCTTTTTTTCCATTACATCTTGTAATGGAATGAAAATTACAAAAAAGTCCATCATTGACTAACCACATTAAATAAACTTTCTATAATCAATGGCCATTTTAGTCTTCTTTTTATCGATTCCATTACGTCTATCTTACCAACCAAACATGATTAATAACATTAATGAATCGTTACATTGCGTCATTTATTCCATTACATCGTTTATTTCATTCATTTGATATTTTATTCTATCTTACCAAACGAAGTAATTTATCCACACACTAGTCATACGTTGTTAAGATTAGCACGGGTTATTACAGTCACTACTATATCTATTTAGCTTCTAATTAAACAAATACTCCATTACAAAGTATTAACTTATATCTACATCACACTCAAGTATGTAATCAACCAAATATATAATTCATTTCAGTAAAACTGAACATTATTTTTTTTTATTATTATTTTTTTAATCGAAGGTGCTGTTATTATTATTATTATTATTATTATTATTATTATTATTATTATTATTATTATTATTATTATTTATTTTTATTTTGTTTTTTTAACTGAATGCAAACATATCAATGCATACATTTGATTTGAAGAGGTTTTATTCTTAACTAGTTTGATACCCGCGCACAGCGGCGGCGATAAATATATTTATATTATAAATATAGTAAATGAATTTGTTAGCACAACTCTCCCCGCAATTCCCTACCCGCTAATTAGTGAATTCATTTCACCACATTCCGAATGTATATGTGTTAGTTGTATGTGTTTGCTTGGGTTTCCCGTACCTTTCCCGTGACATCATTATTCCCGTATATAGAAAAACCTTCGCAATCTCTTACCTATCAAACACTCCCCCCGAAAAGTATATGATTTTGATGAATCAAGATTGTATTAATTGAAATAAAGGTTAACGTTATACAAATTTGAATAAAAATAAAATAAACCCAATAAAAATGTAAAAACTTATAAAAATATATCAAAATGGATGTTGAATTAAAAACACAAACTTTAGAAAATATTGTGAAATTAGATCATAAAAAAAAAAGGATAAAAAGGTATTTCAATTTGAAAATAAAGGTGATATTTTAGTTGAGAAGTAATACATGTCATTACATAATTGGAGCTCATTATTTTAATTTTTGGTGAAACCCACAATTTAAATGCTTTATATAGTAGTATAGATCAGTAATTGTTTGAGATTTCATTTACACACTCATGCAAGTATATGTTAATAAAATGAACTTAAAGTATTATTTATAGGGTTAATAACTTGAAAATGTATCATACTTGTCATTTTTTGTTATTTTGTGTATTGAACTTTTTTTTATTGTGTGTAATAAACTTTCAAATTTCGATTATTATGTGTATTTTGTGACCATTTAACCTTACTTTTTTCAAAATTTGAAGGGTAAAATGATCATTTTACATAGTTGAATAGTCACAAAATACACACAATAATCGAAATTTGAAAATTTAGCACGTACAATAAGCAAAAAAAAAAAAATTCATTACACACAATAACAAAAAGTAGCAAGTTGATACATTTTTAAGTCATTAACCCATGTTTATATGACTTGTTGAAGTGCAAAGTGCGTTAACGAAGACCTAAACTTAACTAATCTCACAGGCAACCTCGATTAAAAGATAACACTGTATTACTTATAATATTGTAATGGACGAAAAGAGAGGAGATTATTCAAACCCAAAACTAGTATCCTCGTCATGCATATATATATTTTTATTTGATATGTTTTATGATATGATCATTTTATTAGGTCTCAAATTGTTTGCACTCAGAACCTGCTGATCATACATTATTGCAGAGATTATAAGGCGAATCAAACCCATAAAGCTCCTGCCCTGATAAGCATTGGCTTCAAGTCCCTCTTGAGATGTAGACTCATAATCTCGTTAGCTCCACCAACCAACTCACCACCGATATAGACAGTCGGCACTGCTGTACGCCCATGCACAGACAATGCCTGCTCTATATCTCGGCCTTTAGTCATCTCATCAAGCTCATAGATAGTAGTGTTTACTCCAAAGTCATTGAAGAGAGACTTGATTGTGTAGGACAATATGCAAGAACTCTTACTGAAGATCACTACAGGCCTATCCATAACCATTCTGTTAACTCGGTCCATATGTTAATGAACTGATAATCGTTTGCGAACAAAGGGCCTTTATTTGATTTAGTAATTGAAGAGACTGTGTACAATTCAGTAATCGTTTTTTGTTGTGCGTAATATATGTGAGCATTGGGAGATATATATAGGGCATCTGAGGATGATATGTGGAGAATAGAGAATGGTTTAGGTTGGTAACAGATAGCGATTAGGTTCCAGGTATTCGATTTTCTGTATAAAGCTTATAGTGATATGTCTTCATATTATATTCTTTAAGCCTTTTTATTCCAAAATTCTATTGGCTTTCTAGGAAACCAGAAAAAAGAGTTGTTTTAGCATGTGAGGAATACGATTTTTTTCTCGCAAGTCAAATCTAGAAATGCTTCTTTCAGGTACATTGGTTAGAAGGTTTGAAATATAGCTTCAATAGAAAGTGTATCTTGTTTGTTATTGTTACTTTTTTTAACTGCGAATAAAATTCTATATATTAGACTTGAAATCAGCGTGAGAACAGAGGTGTTACTACCAGATTGACTCGAATCAACAACAATTACTTCACATTTGAGAGCAATTTTACCAGGATCTAGAAAGCGGACCTTATTGTAGTAGCTAGTTCTCGATCCAAATAAAAGCCAAAGTTTTAGAGTACGTTAATTGTAGAAAATTTCCTTAATTTTGTATTTTAATTTCATTAGAAACAGGGAAGGGATTTTATCTCTAGAAAGGTACTATAAATCCAAAGAACGCGTTTAGATGATATTTTTTTTAAATATTGAAAAATGCCAGAGGATGTAAAAAAATGCAACGAAAAATATAGAAAAATAGTAAAGAGCTCTTTCCTAAATTCTAGTAAAATTATGCAAAACGAGATTTTCATTCTTTCAGAAAACATTTTCAAAAATGTGTGACTAAACGGATTATCAGTTTTTTTTTTTTTTTTTTTTTTTTTTAGTTTCTAATGAAAAATTTTCTGGGAAAAAATGAAGTATTTTTCACCAGCTAAACACACTCTGTTTTTTATTGCTAACTGCATTTTGAATAATTTTTTAGTTATTGTTGGGATCATACTTTTGTATTTAGTCAAGTCTCGGTCATTACTTTTGTAATAGGTTGCTTTGGTATTTATTTCATTATGTTTTATGTTACAAGGCTTAAGTGTTAAAGCTCTATGGGCTTGAAAGCCCACGAATTAGTAAGATAAGGGAGGAAGGGAGTGTTGCCCTACTCCTCCCTTATAAATAGAAAGCTTATGTAACCTTTCACATTGTTGGTTATTTGATTATCTTAAGGAAACTCTTGTTCTTTCACTTTTCATATTTCTCATAATCAACCATCTCTCATTCTCATCTTATTTCTTTCATTATCATACTTGTGTTTACATAAATGGTGACCTAACAAGTGGTATCATTTGCCTAATAGAGATTGAAGTGTACTTTCTATTGTTAACGTGGGGTTTGGTGCTTGTTCTTCATCTTTTTGCATTTTTCTTTGTTTCTTTCACTCAAATCTTGAAGCTTGGACAAGTTTCAAGGTTGATATAGTGATTTGAAGCTTAGTTTTTGCATAAAGTTGTGATTTTTTAAGGTTTTTTAAGGTTTTATAGCTTCTTTGATATTGGAAAACTAGTTTTTGGTAGCAAAATCTTCAATAGTTAGTGTTTTCTAAGTATTGGTGAAGTTATTTGATCAAAAGTACCTTATTTCCAAGCATTTTTTCTTCAAAAATTTGAGATTTTTCAAGTTTCTGACCTGTTTACGCGTAACATACGTGAACAGTACGATTAAAAAGCTGTCAACATTACTTTTTGTCCTTTCTACGAGCAACTTTTGGCTAAAACCCTTTTCTTACGAGTAACTTAGGTCAAAACCCTGTTCTTACGAGTAACTTTGGTCTTCTAAGCCTAAAACCTACGAGTAAGCTCAATTTCTACGAGTAAGTTGTGATTCCTACGCTCAAGATTCTACGAGTAAGTTACTTCCTACGCATAAGGTGCCCTTTCTACGCATAAGATCAATCCTACGCCTAAGAGTTATTCTTACGCGTAAGTTTCAGAATCTACGCTTAACTTTCATCAAAGGTCTTCTCCTTGTGTTACGGTGACTCAGTACTTCCCTAGCTTGGATAAGTTAGTGGAATACTTCGACTTCGGATATCTTTCAAGCTTGGATAAGTTTGGAAGATTTGTTTGGTTGTTTAACCTTACGCATAAGTCTAAACTTATGCATAAGCCAAAGCTTACGCGTAAAGAGAAAACTTATGCATAAACTCTTTGTTTACGCCTAAAATACTCTTTACGCTTAACCTAAAAGTTTACGCGTAAGATTATTGTTACGCGTAAGAATTCAACTTACCCCAGGGATTTTGAACTTGATCAAAGGAACGTGCATTTCAATCTTCTACAAAGATCCATTTCTACACAAGTGTTCAAAGATGTCTCAACCACCACATTACTACTTCTCAAATCCTCAACAACAACATCAGCAGTATCAGCCGCAACAATACCATCAGCAACAATCATATCAACAACCTTCACAGTCACACTTTCAACAACAACCGTTTAATCAACAACCACAATATCTCATGATGCAACAACATCAAATCATTCCTCAACAACGACCATATCAAATGTCCCAACAAAACACTCAGTTTTCCTCCAAACAACCTCACTGTTTTGACAGAATGTGTGAAGTTATTACAACTCAACAATCCCGACATGAGGCAAGATCACTTGAAACACCTCCAATACTAACACCTGGGAACTATGTTCAATGGTCAAGTCGATTCTTACGATTTCTTGAACTAAAGAAACCTCATGGGAAATTCTTGAAGCAAGTGATACTTGAAGGACCATTTGAGTAGCCAACAAGATTTGAAATTGGTGATCCAAATGCTGATCCTCCACGTCCTCCTGGTGATAGACCTCTTCCAGAATCTGCACTCACAGAAGAACAGAAATTACATCGTGAAGCTGATGAGTACGCAATGGCTTATATACTTCAAGGTATAACTAATCCAATTTATCGAAGTGTCGATGCTCAGAAAATAGCCAAAGCTATGTGGGAACATGTTCATCTCCTTATGGAAGGCACTCAATTAAACAAAGATGATATGGAATCCAAACTCTACATGGAATACATAGACATCACAATTGAACCAGGAGAGTCACTTGAATCCTACTATCATCGTTTCACAAATGTGGTCAATGATCTGGAACGTCACAAAATCACAGTACCGAGGATAGCAGTGAACTCCAAATTTGTCGGTAGTCTTGGTCCAGATTGGCATAAATATGTGACATTTGTTCGTCAAACCAAAAATCTTCATGATGCTCTATATGGTTTGTTGTATGATTTTCTGAAACACCATGAACCTGAAGTTGAAAAAGATCGAGCTCTACGAGGAGGATACACACCAACATCAACACCAAATTCTTTGGCTCTCGTAGCTCAATCTCCCTATGCTCCACCACCAATGTCAAATCATGCATATGTTCAAGAGCAGAACTACTTCAGTTATCCACAGTCTTCTACCTCGAACCAAATGGTCCCTTATGATTCATCGCCACAGAATACTTCTACTCAACTTGTTCCAATGAACAACAATGATACAGTGTATTATTCCAACTCCAATGAAGATGACGATGATGACTTTAATACTTTGAATCAGGGACTTGCTCTTATTGCTCGTGCTTTCAGCAAATTCTCTAACAAAACAAACAACCGTCAACGTTCATCTTCTAACACAAGGAATCAAGCTGTTGTCAGTGATGGAAGAGTGGAAATTCAGAATCGTAACTATGGTAGATCTGATTCAGGAAGTTCTTCAGGAAATTTTGGGAATGGTCAGAGGTTTAATAACAATGGGGGGGGGGGGGGGTTCAGGAACAACTCAGGATCTTCTCAGCAAAGGTCTGAACCAGTTGCAACTAGGAACTCCAACTCAGGGAATGCAGTATGGTGCTATAATTTTAATGAACAAGGTCATATAGCGACAGCATGTCCCAAACCGAGAATTCGGGGTAGTAAGTTTCACAAGCAGGCATTACTCATGGCTCTTCAAGATGAAAAAGATGGACATTTCCCTGAACAGGATAACAACTTCATGGCAAATGTGAACAATGATGATGACATGGAAGATCTGGAAGCCAATGCAGCTGTGATGCTTATAGCCAACATGCAGGAACTTCAGTTTAATGATTCAGGTCCAGTGTATGACACTGACGGCTTGTCTCAGGTACATGACCAAAAAGCATGCCTAATACATGAAATAGCCTCACCTTCTGCTTCTGAATCAGATATGGCGCAAGTTGTTCCATCTACATCATCTTCATCTTCTCAAACAGATGAACAAATAAGCACAGTTGTCATATTTGATGATGACACAGTTATTTCATTTGATGATCCGATTGAGAACGATAAACATGATCATTTAGAACAACATGAACCATCATTTGATCCAGACCCTGACCTCATATTGTTATCTAAACAACTGAATGATCAACAATTGCAAATCATAAAATGCAACGAGAAAAACAAAGCTCTAAAAGAAACAAATGAGGCTCTTGCAAGAGATATTGAGTGTTATAAAATTCAACTTTCAAATCAGGAAGACAAGATTAAATATGCAAAAAGTTTTGAAAAAGCTTTTCAAGATTCTTACAACAAAGAACAAGATCTTCAACACAAAATGCAAGATTTAATTGAGTCAAACGGGAAGTTGCTTTCGAAACTCGAAAGTGAGAAGTGTGAATTGAAAATGCAAGTTGAACGTCTTCAAACAGTACTTTCAAAAACAGAAACAGAATTGTCAAGTTGTAAAAAGGATTTTTGTGAACATAAAATACGAAAAAGTAAGTATATAGATGACTTACTCGGTGATATTGTTGATCTTGAAAAAGAACTCAAAGAATTTCGTAACATTGTTTACAAACACGGGAACTCTGTCACAACAATTCAGAAATTTACTTTAAAACCGAGACCCGATAAAGGATTTGCACTTGGAGATTACAATTCAATGTTTCTTCACACGGCATTCAAAGAAATTCCGAAAATTTACAGTATGGACCATTTGCTTGATAATACGATTGTGCGTGCTGTTGTTTTTGATACTGAGGAAGAAGAAGAACTTGAAGACGAGAGTCGATCAAAAATGAGTTATGTTCAAAATTGGACACCATATGATTATTCAAAAGCTCCTCCTATTTCTAAATCTTTTGTTACTCAAAAAGAATTACCTGAGAAATCATGGTATGTCACTGAGTCATATGTTTCATCCTCTAATGGGGCCCCTGTCCAAACTGTAGCACAAATAAATGATCCTTTACCATCATCCGGTGAACTTACACCTTTACCGAAAAAATGTCGTGTCTTAAATTATTTCAAAAATTTTATGGAAGACATCGAAATTTTGGAGGAAACAATTGAACGCAATTCTGAAATAAAAATTGAAACTTTTCAATCCGCTTACGAGCGAGAAAAGAGAGATATTTTTCAAAAACAAATGTTGCCAATTGTCAAACACCTCCGTCTTTGTGCTACACGTTGGGATCAGGAACTTCAAAACGAGGTCAAAAATATGATAAATGTTTTCAACTCTACTGAAAATGAGATCTTGATTCAAAAGCAAAGAAATAGAGTTTTAAAAAATGATGCTGATCGACTCTTGGAACAAGTTCTCAATGCTGATATTTTGTCTGTTATCATGAATGATCTCTATAAATCTGGTATTTCTATGCTTATGGATGATCTTTTTGTTGATAATAACTTGTTGAATGTGGAAATCGAGACCCTTAAACATGATAATGACAAGCTGAGAAGTAAAAATGATGATGTGAGAAAACAATTTTCAAAAGAAATTTGTCAACTCAAACAAAGGCTTGAATGGTGTCAAGCTCAAAGTCTTGAAATGGAATTGAAGCTTCAAAGTCAAAATGTTTCAAACTCTTGTTAGATTTGCAAAAACAACGAGTCTTTAAAAAGTCTGTGTCTCAAATACGAGAAAAAAATTGCCGATTTAAAAATTATAAATGCCGACTGGCAAGAAAACCGCAATGATCTGAGTTATTGCAATGGGAAACTTGAGTCTGAAATTCAGGATAAAAATCACATCATCATTGATTTGAAAGAGAAAATTAAGCTAATTCAAAAAGGAAAGATGGTTGACACCACGGTGATAGCACCAGGAATGTATCAATTAGACAAAACTGCTAAAGAAAATGTCATTCAAAACACTAATGTTGATAATTCCACTTCTACAGGACTAGTCTCCACTAATAGCGTTAGCAGACCCAAGCAAAAAAGTAAAAAGAAGAATAGGATCTTGCAACGTAAAAGAGGACAACTAGAAGCTCAAGCAGTAGAAGATCAACTTAGGAATTTGAATAATACTCATGTTGCATCAGATTTAGATTCTAATCTGGCAAATTGTAATCAAAATCTAAATGTAACGAATGATGAACCTTTGAATGTTTTGAATATTACTGCATCTTGTGTGTTTTGTCGTAAAAGCGTATCATCTGGTGATCATACAAAATGCTTAGCTAATTCTCTCCTCAATCGTCATAAGAAACGTAGGACACGCATTCCTTCTAGGCCCACTACTGCCTCTAAGTCTATCTTAGGAAAGCCGTCTTCTACGGTTTCTAATGAAGTTGTAGTTACCCCCATAGGTGCCGAGAACAAATCTAGGACTGAACCAACTACTAGTGCATTTAACATTAAGAAAGCAAGAACTAGTTGGAACTGGCAATGTTGGTTACAACACAAACCAGACTTTAAATGGATTCCTAAATTGTTGAATACATGTGTTTCTAACCAACAGGAACCCACACTTTCTTTGGGTTCCACCCTTACTTCTGTTCCATCCGTGTCTTCTTCTTGTGATGCAGGTGGTACAGATTGTTCTTTGGATTGTTGATAGCGGATGCACCCGACATATGACAGGCAATCTCAAACTGTTACACAACTTTGTCTCAAAGTTCATTGGTACTGTCAGATTCGGGAATGATCATTACGCTTTAATCATGGGATATGGTGACTATGTAAGTGGGAACATCGAAATCAGTCGTGTTTACTATGTGGAAGGCCTTGGACACAACCTTTTCTCTGTTGGTCAATTTTGTGATGGGGATCTAGAAGTTGCATTTCGTGAGAAAACTTGCTTTGTTCGTGACTTACAAGGTAATGATCTAATGTCTGACTCACGTGGCTCCAATCTTTATACAATATCAATGTCAGATATGATTGCAACATCTCCGATATGTCTTCTCTTCAAAGCGGAATCGACTAAATCTTGGTTATGGCACAAACGTCTTTCGCACTTGAATTTCAAAACTATGACTGACCTTGCTCATTATAAACTTGTTGATTGATTTCCAAGATTCCGTTTTACCAAAGATCACTTATGTCCAGCCTGTGAACAAGGAAAAAGTACTCGGGCTCATTTCCCTTCAAAACCTGAGAACAGTACGAATCATGTTTTACAATTGCTACATATGGATTTGTGTGGACCGATGCGTGTTCAAAGTATCAACGGGAAAAGCTACATTCTTGTAATTGTGGATGATTACTCCAGATGGACTTGGGTCTATTTTCTACGAAGTAAAGATCTGGCTCCTTCAATGATCATCACCTTTCTCACTAAAATTCAAGTTCAGTTATGCAACACGGTACGATTAGTCAGAACTGGTGATGAGGCGAAAAATGATCCGTTTTTAGGGGGTCATTTAAGCCCGAATTCGAATTTATTTGATCAAATATTGCCCTAAATCGTTCCTTTTGTGATTTTAGGTACTTTGGGAGTGAAATCTGGAAAAGGAAGCAATTCGGACGTTTTTGGAACATAAAAGTGAAGAAAACCCCAAAGTCTTAATTTTCCATGCTGGGAACAGTAGGTGACGGCGTCAAGAGTAACTCCCTGACGGCGTCAAGAGCAAAATTCCATGACGACCCAGTACAGATTTGACGGCGTCATGAAGGTAGGGCGTCAAGAGTAAAAGTCATGACGGCCTGGAAATGATTAAGTCTTGACGGCGTCAAATGTAGATCAAGGCAGTCCGAGAATAGTTTTGGCGGCGAGGTGACGGCGTCACAAGCTTTGTCTTGACGCTGTCAGACCTCTTTTCCTATATATAGTTTTCTAATTTTTCACATTTAAAGAGAGAAGTTTCGGAGAAACCCTAAGTACGAACTTGGTGCTAATTTTACAGGTTTTTCAAGGGTTCCAAGCCCTTGATACCTTACATGTGTAATTAAGATAAGTGTTCTTTCAATTCAATCAATATGTCTATGTGTTGGTTGTCTATATGTTGTTCTTGTCTTAATTCCATCATGCTAGGCTAGATCTATCTTGTGTTTGCTTAGATCTAATGAAACCTAGATGTTAATTATGCGTTGATTACTTGTTTATACTTGTTTTGGATGAATGATTTATATGTTAGGCTTAAGAAAACTGGCAGATCTCCAATTGGTAACATGCTTGAACGTCTTAAGAAACATGAACCGACGCGCACTAGGTCTTTATTGGTTGTATTTAATACATGAGCCACTGTTTACAATCCCTATAGTTGTGTTGGGCATGGTGTAGGAGGAGATAAGAGCTCATAGAATTGGGGAGTTAAGTGTGCCACCCCATGAATGGTATTAAGGAATACGATCCGTCATCCATGCATTTATAACAAGTAATTAACGTGTAAAAGATGTTTAGGAAGTAGTGAAATCTAAGTAAACACATTTTCTCCACTTATTGCTCACAACTTTAATATAATTTAGTTTATTTTCATTTTTAGTATTTTATTTTGATTGCATCTTTAGTATTGGGTTAGTTGATTAGCAACTAATTCCGCCCAAATCCTTCAAACCCGAGATTTTTACTTGCTTTCTAAAAAAATATAAAAATACAAAAATAATCATCTCTCACCTTTAGAACTAGTATTTAGGTTTTCTAATCCTAGCGACACTATTCCTAAGCTGAACGATCAATCCCCCGGTACTTGTCACCATACTATACTACAAGGATCAGGTACACTGCCTGGTGGGGGTTGTAAACTTCTCGAGATACCTCGAGAGGTAAAGCCTGTTGCGATTCCCACGCATCAAGTTTTTGGCGCCGCAGCCCGGGGAATAGTTATTGTCTAGGTTAGAATTTCTTTTTATTAGGTCTACTTGCTAGATTCCTTTCTAGTAAGATTTTATTTTTATTTTTAGGTTCTCTTTAGTCTATCTTATTTCTTTGTGCCTTTGTTCGTAACCACCCGACATCATGGACAACGGGAACATCTTTGAACCCGTCATCCCACCACAACAAAACCCACCATTAGAACCCCTTAGGCCCCGAACCTTAGGAGAGTATTCCCGACCTAGCCATCAAGGCTACCGAAACACCATTAAGCTCACAGGAGCCAATGTGACCCCCTTGCGATCCGACACCATCCGGTTGGTGCAAAGCGGATGTGCATTCCATGGACTTCGTTCCGAAGATCCAAACCAACATCTTAAGGACTTCCTCAAAATCGTAGATTCCATAGACCTAGATGTTGAAACTAGAGAGACAACCCGATTACGCCTATTCCAATTCTCTCTACGGGATCAAGTCAGTCAATGGCTTGAGCGTTTACCCGCGGGATCCATCACCACATGGGATGATCTCACCACTCGTTTCCTTGCTCAATTTTTCCCACCGGGGAGAACTACTAAGCTTAGAAATGACATCTTGATGTTCCAACAATGTCAAAATGAATCTCTTTATGAAGCATGGACTCGTTTCAAGGACTTACTCCAAAAAGTCCCTCATCATGGCATAGATCTTTGGCTCCAAGTCCAAATCTTTTATGACCATATCGACATCTCCACGAGGCGAGCCATTGACCAATCGGTCGGTGGTAAGCTACGTGATCTTAGTGCGGAACAATCATGGGAACTCATAGAAGATCTTGCTCTCTATGACAACGAAAGTTGGAATGATCCCCGTGACTTGAACAAAACGGTCAAGGCGATATCTTTGCCTTCGAACAATTCTAGCACTCCCGACCGTAGGATCATGGAACTTGAGGACCAAGTCAAGTTTCTCATGAAATCTTACGAAGCTCCTAAGCCTTCAAGCCAAGTGAACAAAATCACTTCTTTATGCGAATTATGTAGTGGTCCCCACGACACTCGTGATTGTGTGGAACTCCCCGGAACAGCTTTTTCGGACTACGCATCCACGCGTACCGACGAAGCGGGAGATAAGTGGTACACTTTCAAGCCCGAGCCAAACACTTACGGTGATTCATACAACCCCTCATGGAAAAATCACCCAAACCTTAAGTGGAGACAAAATCAACCCAATTCTTCCAACCCACATAATCGTTACCAACCAACCGGTCCACCCTCCAACCGTACTTTTAACAACAATCCTTCTAACAACTTTGGTGGTACCAAAAATCTTGAAGGATTGATGTCTAAGTTCATGGCATCTCAAGAGGCTCGCATAGCTAGGTTTGAAACCAAATTCAACCAACAACAAACAGAGATAACCAGCAAGATTGACAACTTGTTGAAGGCCCTCAACAACCAAGCACTAGTCACACCTAGGAAAGACACTAGGGACACCAATAACGGAAGCCAAATTAAAGACCCCTCATCATCCAAACATGTCCACTTTGTAAATGTTGTCACCATCAAGCCAATAGATAAGGAGATTGAGGAGAGTGACAAGGATGAAGTTAGAATAGAAGCCAAGACTAAGGATGAGAGTAGGGAAGTTGAGGTAGAACCTATAGAAGAATACTTTGATAAGTTGCCCACCAAGGAAGAACGGGAATACCATAAGGATTTATTCGATAGTCCCGAGAGACCATATATCCTTGGCACCCCCCTTATCAAAATGGGAGACCCCTCTAACATTAACATCCCATGCAATATCGGGAACATGCATCTATGGAAAGCTTACATCGACCTTAGATCCCCCGTGAACATCATGACTAGGACTTATTACAATTGGGTGATGAAGAAGCAACTTGATTTTAGGATGATGCCCGATAAGAATCTGTTAAGTAATTTTGCAGGAAGGGTGAAGGGACTGCATGTGATTATAGGAAATCTCACCTATGAGATCGATTTTATGATAGTTGAGGACACTCGTCCAATGATAGATGCTTGCCTAAGCCAAATAATATTTGGAAAACCATTTGTTGAGGCCACTAGGATGAGTTATGATCCGACTTTAGGGATAGTTAGATTCAAGGAAGAAAATGATGAGGTTGCCTATCAAATGCCCTACAAGATTGAGCAATACCGCCTTCTCTCTAATTTCGAAAAGGAACACAAGCAAGCGGCTTATTATAGGAATGAGGAGGATAGACGTAGAGGAGTAAAGTATGTAAAGAATAGAATGCTTGGTTTCTACAAAGAATGCTTGCAACTAGGTCCGAAATACAAAACTGGTTTAGAAGACGACCTAGAGAGTGGAACCAATGATGAGGTCACGTAGTAACCCATGACCTTGAGTCTAGCTACAAGACTCGTAAATAAAGAAAAGCGCTTCTTAGGAGGCAACCCATGTTTTGTGTGATTTTATTTGTTTGTTTTGTTAGGTCACCATTTTGTAAACACAAGTATGATTTAGAAAGAAATAAGATGAGAAATGAGATTGGTTGATTATGAGACAATATGAAAGGTGAGAGTGCAAGAGTTTCCTTAAGATAATCAAATAACCAACAAATGAAATGTTTACACAAGCTCTCTATTTATAAGGAAGGAGTTAGGGCAACACTCCCTTCCTTCCTTATCTCTTAATTCGTGGGCTTTAAGGCCTATAGGGCTTTAACACATAAGCCTTGTAACATAAACTAAATGAAATAAATACTAAAGCAACCTATTACAAAATGTAATGACCGAGACTTGACTAAATACAAAAGTATGGTTCCAACAATCTCCCCCTAAGGGTCGGTCATCACGGTTGCTTGACGTCTTCATCTTTGTCGTTGACTTGTGACAAGTAAAACTCTAGATGTCTTCAAAAATGGTTGAGTGATAATGAATATACTTTGCTCTTTGTCTTTGTTCTTTGGTGATGATGTAGTGATTGTGTTATGAAGTAATCTGCCGTTCGTCACTCCTGCGTCTGTGGTGGTTGTCCGCCATTCCAACATACTCATACATCTTTGGACTTAGACTTTTCACGTGCAAGAAGTTCCTTTTGATACATTGAGATCTTTGTCTTTATACTTTGTAGATTCTTCTTATTGTCGTAGAATCTTTCTTGGAACTTTGTGTTGTTAAGATCTTTGGGGGAGCTATCTTTTGCTTCAAGATGTATGTATGAGCATGTTGGAATCTACCATCATGGAAGTGAGGTACCTGCGAGTAAACAGTTAGCAATAAAACAACCGGTACTTACGGATAAGGAATTAGAGCTCATCAACAGCATATTGTGAAGACTCCTTCTAATCCTTATCCAGGCCGTTCCCATATCAGATACTCCCGAAGGAGCTTACGAGACCTACTGAGTAGCTCAATGACTGGGTGAGTCGCTGGGGATCACTCCACGACTGTAGACCGTAATGGAACCACCGCAAACACTAAGCGTAACCCTTGTGGGGTTACCGAAGTGACCTGCTGTCAGGGCTGTTTGATGTTGACCCTGGCAGGATTTCCGTTCAATCATTGAGAAATACATAAGTAATCCTCTCATAAACGTTCTCGGCAGATAGCTAAGATCTGCGAAGGACTCGATAGTTTACAACTGATGCCCATTGATGTAGAACACCAGTTGCAGAAATACTAAGTGTTCCTAAGAGATATTTGATGTATCTCATGGCTCTAGACTCTATAAGTGCACACCTAGGTTTCCTATGCGGAGACTGGGGAGGTGTCTCCTGCTTCAATATCAACCGTCTCTAAGAGATAGGTCGATAGGTTACGCGGGTTCCCCGTGAGAATGAAACAAGTCCTTTTAAGAGAACTTGAGTGGTTAAGAAGGTTTAGTGCATCGCGTCACTGGGTCCATGACGGCTTAATCTTCAATACCGGTGTTGTCTTTTGCAACAGCCAGTAGCATACGTATTGAACCCGGTGTCTGCCCTAAGGTTGATTCATATGGAGGGCTATTTCTTTTCACCCTTTTCTTTACTTTTCTTTTTAATTCTTCAACTCCTTCTTTCCCTTTCATTCTTTTCTCCTTTTTTCGTATCATACCTAAGGACTTCTAATTCTAACTATGGGAGATGTCCTTGGGTAGATCCCTCCGGCTCTGGCGGATCATAGGACGGATATTCCTATCTTAATCACCTTATAACTCCGACAGTAGCCAAGAAACCTTTGATTGAAAATCTCTCAAAGTGTTTGTGATAATCAAATATTTTGGTTAACACTTTGAGAGTTTTGTGTACACTTTTGAAGGGCTCCCCCTGCACATGTGCTCATAAGTATTTAATAAATTTGCACATGCGGGAGGAGCAATCACTTTTTGAATTGATCCACTTTTAGTGAACAAGACCGATTCGAGACACGCTTACATCACTAGTTAAACTAGCTTGAAGTTATTACCCGGCCTGGTCAAGTCCACAGAAAGTTTCTCGAGACGGTACATTTCTACTAAGACTAATCCTTTTCGAGACACGCTTACGTGGTTAGTTAAAGAGATACATTGTCAGCTTTTAGGTGACAACTAGCTCTAGTAACTAACTTGATGTTATTACCCGTCGAGGATAAGTCCTTTCGATATTACAGACTTTAATTATCTCGTCAATTCCTGGGTGAATCTGAGTCTAGCTCGCACAAGATACAACTTTTCAGCTTTAGCTTCATATATTTTAATCACTTTTTCATTTTCTCCCCCTCAAAAATAGCATATGAGATGTTGTTTTTGTTAAACTTTTGATTAAAATATGCTTTTTGAGTCTTATGGGGAGATTCACCAAGAACTTTTGATTTTGAACAAAGTATTTTGTTTTGACAAGTGCTCCCCCTCAACAAGTGATTAGGTCTTATTGAGGTGAAATACTTGTCCTTTTGAGCAGAATTGTGAAAAATCATAAAAGTTTGATTAATTCTACCCAAAAGTAAGAAGCCTTCGCTCCTTATATTAGGATTGAGGCACTGAAGCGTACCTCAGGGTCCTTTCTTTACAAGTTCGGGTTGTGCACTGTAATGCGTACACAAACCATAAAGCATGATTATGACAGAACATTTTGTTTTGGAAATACTCCCCCTCAAAATTCGCATATTTTTTGAGAATTTCAATCCTTTTGAAGCGAATTGGGGAGTAAAGATTTGAAAAATCTTGAGCAAAATTTTGAAAAGTTTTGAAAAAACCTTTTGAAAAATTTTGAATAAATTCTGCTCAAGATTAAGAAGTTTTAGATAAGCATTGCATGAAAACTTCTTCTTGTTATCAAGGATAAGTGCATGTTTGGTTTTAAAGAATGGTTTAGCAAGGCACTTTCCTTACTTTGAAACCCGAGTTGTACACTGAATTATGTGCACAAGTCGTTGGTTTAATACAGAATTTGTTTTCTTTTAACAAAATACTCCCCCTCAAATAATGAAGTTTATTCGAGAGATAGTCTTCTTGAGTAGAATATTGAGTCGTATTTAAGAAATACTTTTCGAAAATTCGTGAGTTGATTCTGCTCAAGGTTTTAGAAAACACAATCAAGTATTGTACAACAAAGAATGCTTGAAAATCATATTAGACAACAACCTTGAGGACTGAAAACCTTTGCTTACAAAATTTGAAATCCATTTATAGGTTGTGTCAATCCGAAAAATGTAGAATTTCAACGAGGATTGAAAAATCTTTGTTTCATTTTGATAAAACACTCGTCGAATCAATGGAAATTTAAAACTCTTTTACTTTTGAAAGTAGTTTGAGACCCGGAGTCTCTCTTTTGAGTTTTAAAATCTGAAGAAGAAGATTTCCATCTAAAGTTGAACCTCATGGGTTCTTTTTGAAGATTTGTTTTTGTGATGAATGGAAAACTTCCGGTATTTGGGATGCACAAATCAGAGTAATTCTTTTATTGTAGCCAAAGCTTTCCAGGTTTAGAAAATTTGAAAGGTTTAGAACAACTTTACTTTGGTCTTCACATTTGCTTTACCGGTGTAAAACAAGAGTGTAGAGTTTGGAAAAATTTGTTTCTCACCATTTTGAATCCATTTACCAGTTTAGCCTTAAAACACATTTTGCCCTTTGACCTCAAAATATGTTCCATAAGAAACATTTTATCGAATGTTGAAATTTTGACTTTCAATGGGATGACATGTACTTGCACACAGGGAAAATGCATCAGGCACAAACAAGTATATAGATGAATCAAGAAACTCATTCTAAATCTACCAAAATGCTCAGAATTCTCTAATTAACACACAAGATCACAGATAAATTCATTCTTTCACTCGAGATTTTCCAATTATGATTATGGTTTGGGGTTATGATTTGAGTCTAAGCACACATGTTAGCATCAAAATGCAGGAATATTGAACAAACAAATGCCCTAGTAGCAGCAAAGACATCGACATCTAAAACCCTAAATCACATGATTCTAAACCTATGTTGTTCCTAATCGACACCAATCGAGCATTCTTTAGCGTTCTCTAAAGCTATATAAACTAGTTAATTAGACTAAACACATAAAAAAAATGAAAGCCCTGATTGATAACCCTAGTTTCTGATTATGCCTTTTTGACCGTTGAAAACACTTGAAACATTTAGGGAATGATTAGACAACAACCATGAAGAAATTAGAAACTCACAATCGGGAACATTCGAGGAAAAAAAATCATTAGTCTGAATCGATGAGGTTTATCGATTATGTGTGATACTCTTGAGAATATTTAAAGAAACATTTGTTAGGGCCCGTTTTATTTTCCATGCAAGATCCTTTTATGTGAATCTTTACACATTAAGGTTAATTACTTATCCATTTTAAGTCCAAACAAGGTTCACTTGGGATCGTTGCAGTATTAAATTTCTTTTCTCCCCCTCGAATTAGCATATATTTTGTGAAACCTTTTTGCAGTTTTAATTCAAGAGATCATAGAACCTTTTTGAAAATGAGTTTAAATCCGAATGATGAAGAAACATTTTATCCTTGATGAATAAAAAATGAGGTGTCCAAACTTCATGATATTGTGAAAAGTTTTCTCCCCCTCAAAACATGTTCCATTTTGACAGAGAAAAGCAAAATTTGTTTTAAATGGAGGAACATAGTTTTGAAGATTTGAAGTTTGTACACAAAGAAAGAATATTCTTTTTGTATAAAAAGTATTTACAGAAAGACTTTGATGTTTGACTCTTCTTAGGTTTTAAGAAAATTTTGCAAATCATCTGGAGTCAAACATCTCATACCAATATGGTGAACTAAATCAACAAACCTTGATGGAGGTAAAGCCTTTGCAAACAAGTCCGCCAACTGGTATTTAGTGCCCACAAAATTTTAATTCAACGGTACCCTTTTCGACATGCTCCTGTGAATGGCACTTATGGAATCACAGTAGATCGGACTCTTTGAACAAAGGGATGATCTCAAGTCCAATTGTGTGTCGAAAGGTGAAGTTGGTAATAATCTCGCATATTAGCAGGATCCAAATTGTGTGTAGACGACTCAGCAATGTCAGGAATGAGTTGAGTCGGTGTAAACGGGTAAAAGAACGCCTCTGGGTCGTGCTTTGCGGTTTGTGGAACTGATATAGGTATGGAGTCTCCAGCTGATTGTCGTGAGTTGGACCAGGTTTGTTCTGTGGTTGTTGGAGATGCAATTGGAGGACCGTCTCTCCCAACAGTTGTTGTTGTTTGTTGAGGTGAATCAAGTACTTGATTGTGATCAAGATGTGCAGCGGAAATTGGTGAGACCTCAGAAAGACGGTTTTTCAATCGTATCATCAAACAATGGAGCAAACAAGGTTTCCACTTCTTTACAGGAGAGAGACAAAGGTTCAGCCGAAGATTCTGGAAAGTTTAGACGGTTGAATGCGGGTCCTAAGCTGTTTTGCTTAGAAGCCATTGCTGAAGTATCTTTTAAAACGGTTGATTGCGGGTCCTAAGCTGTTGTGCTCAGAAGCCATTTGTGTGAGTTCATCAAAATTAGCGTGAATGGTTTCTTGAATTTCTCTTGTACGACGATTCCATATCCGAAAACCTTTGGAATTTTCACAGTATCTAACGAACACTCCAATGTCAGCCTTTGCTTTAAGTTTACCTAAATCATCACGATCATTTTTCGGATAACAAAGTGCTCCAAATACATGAAAGTAATCGATGTTTGGTTTTCTTTTGTGAACAATTTGATATGGTGTTTTGCGATGGCGTTTTGTGATCATTCAACGGTTTTGAGTATAACATGCGGTTGAAACAGCTTCTGCCCACAAGTAATTTGGTAATTGAGCATTAATCAACATAGTTCTAGCAGCTTCCACTAACGTCCTGTTGCGTCTTTCAACAACTCTATTCTGTTCTGGGCTTCTAGGAATAGATGTTTGATGTTCAATTCCCACTTTCTCATAATATGACCTCAGTGTCTGATTCTTGAATTCCGTTCCATTGTCAGTTCTGATGATTCGGACCGTGTTGCGTAACTGAACTTGAATTTTAGTGAGAAAGGTGATGATCATTGAGGGAGCTTGATCTTTGCTTCGTAGAAAGTAGACCCAAGTCCATCTGGAGTAATCGTCCACAATTACAAGTATGTAGCGTTTACCGTTGATACTTTGAACACGCATAGGACCACACAAATCCATATGAAGCAATTGTAACACATGATTTGTACTTTGCTCAGGTTTTGAAGGAAAATGAGCACGAGTACTTTTTCCTTGTTCACAGGCTGGACATAAGTGATCTTTGGTAAAACGGAATCGTGGAAATCCATCGACAAGTTTATAACAAGCAAGGTCAGTCATAGTTCTGAAATTCAAGTGTGAAAGACGTTTGTGCCATAACCAAGATTTAGTTGATTCTGCTTTGGAGAGAAGACATATCGGAGATGTTGCAATCATATCTGACATTGATATTGTATAAAGATTGGAGCCACGTGAACCCGACATTAGATCGTTTCCTTGTAAGTCACGAACAAAGCAGGTTTTCTCACGAAATGCAACTTCTAGATCCCCATCACAGAATTGACCAACAGAGAAAAGGTTGTGTCCAAGGCCTTCCACATAGTAAACACGACTTATTTCAATGTTCCCGCTGATATAGTCACCATATCCCATGATTAGAGCGTAATGATCATTCCCGAATCTGACAGTACCAATGAACTTTGAAACAAAGTTGTGTAACAGTTTGAGATTGCCTGTCATATGTCGGGTGCATCCACTATCAACAATCCAGAGAACGAGCTGTACCACCTGTATCACAAGAAGAAGACACGGATGAAACAGAAGTAAGGGTGGAACCCAAAGACAATGCGGGTTCCTGTTGGTTAGTAACACATGTATTCAACAATTTAGGAATCCATTTAAAGTCTGGTTTGTATTGTAACCAACGTTGCCAGTTCCAACTAGTTTTTGCTTTCTTAATGTTAAATGCACTAGTAGTTGGCTCATTCCTAGATTTGTTCTCGGCACCTATGGGGGTAACTGTGATATCATGAGAAACCGTAGAAGACGGCTTTCCTAAGTTAGACTTAGAGGCAGTAGTGGGCCTAAAAGGAATGCGTGTCCTACGTTTCTTATGACGATTGAGAAGAGAATTAGCTAAACATTTTGTATGATCACCAGATGATACGCTTTTATGACAAAACACACAAGATGCATTAATAGTCAAAACATTCAAAGGTTCATCATTCATTACATTTAGATTTTGATTACAATTTGCCAGATTAGAATCTAAATCTGATGCAACGTGAGTTTTATTCAAATTCCTAAGTTGGTCTTCTACTTCTTGAGCTTCTAGGTGTCCTCTGTTACGTTGCAAGATCCTATTCTTCTTTTTACTTTTTCGCTTGGGTCTGCTAACGCTAGAAGTGGAGACTAGTCCTGTAGAAGTGGAGTTATCAACATTAGTGTTTTGAACAACCTTTCCTTTATCAGTTTTGTTTAATTGATACATTCCTGGTGCTATCACCGTGGTGTCAACCATTTTTCCTTTTTGAAGTAGCTTAACTTTCTCTTTCAAATCAATGATGATGTGATTTTTGTCCTGTATTTCAGACTCAAGTAAACCATTGCAATATTTGATGTCATCGCGGTTTTGTTGCCATTCGGCGTTTTCAATTTTTAAATCCGCAATTTCTTTCTCGTATCAGAGACACCGACCTTTTAAAGACTCGTTGTTTTTGCAAATCTGACAAGAGTTTGAAACATTTTGACTTTGAAACTTCAATTCCCTTTCAAGACTTTTAGCTTGACACCATTCAAGCCTTTGATTGAGTTGACAAATTTCTTTTGAAAATTGTTTTGTCACATCATCATTTTTAATTCTCAACTTATCATTTTCCTGTTTAAGTGTCTCAATTTCCTCATTCAACAAATTATTATCAACACAATGATCATGCTTAAGCATAGAAGTACCAGAATTATAAAGATCATTCATGATAACAGACAAAATATCAGCATTGAGAACTTGTTCCAAGAGTCGATCAGCATCATTTTTTAAAACTCGATTTCTTTTCTTTTGAACCAAAATGTCATTTTCAGTTGCATTGAAAACGTTTATCATATTTTTGACCTCCTTTTGAAGTTCCTGATCCCAACGTGTAGCACATAGACGGAGGTGTTGAACAATTGGCTTCATTTATTTTTGAAAAATATCTCTCTTTTCTCGCTCGTAAGCGGATTGAAAAGTTTCAATTTTTATTTCAGAATTCCGTTCAATTGTTTCCTCCAAAATTCCGATGTCTTCCATAAAGGTTTTGAAATAATTTAAGACACGACACGTTTTCGGTAAAGGTGTAAGTTCACCGGATGATGGTAAAGGACCATTTATTTGTGCTACAGTTTGGACAGGGGCCTCATTATGAGATGAAACATATGACTCTTCGATAAACCATGATTTCTCAGGTAAATCCTTTTGAGTAACAAAAGATTTAGAAAGAGGTGGAGCTTTTGAATAGTCATATGGTGTCCAGTGTTGAACATAACTCATTTTTGATCGACTCTCGTCTTCAAGTTCTTCTTCTTCCTCAGTATCAAAAACAACAGCACGCACAATTGTATTATCAAACATATGATCAATACTGTAAATCTTAGGATTTTCTTTAAAAGCTGTGTGAAGAAACATTGATTTGAAATCGCAAAGTGCAAATCCTTTATCGGGTCTCGGTTTTAAAGCAAATTTCTGAATTGTTGTGACAGAGTTCCCGTGTTTGTAAACAATGTGACGAAATTCTTTGAGTTGTTTTTCAAGATCAACAATATCACCAAGTAAGTCATCTATATACTTCCTTTTTCGTGTTTTATGTTCACAAAACTCCTTTTTGCAATTTGACAATTCTGTTTCAGTTTTTGAAAGGTCTCTTTGAAGACGTTCAACTTGCATTTTCAATTCACACTTCTCACTTTCAAGTTTCGAAATCAACTTTCCGTTTGACTCAATTAAATCTTGCATTTTACGTTGAAGATCTTGTTCTTTGTTGTAAGAATCTTGAAAAGCTTTTTCAAAACTTTTTGCATGTTTAATTTTGTCTTCCTGATTTGAAAGCTGAATTTTATAACACTCAATATCTCTTGCAAGTGACGCATTTTTTTCTTTCAAAACTTTATTTGTCTCGTTGCATTTAATGATTTGCAATTGTTGATCATCCAGTTGTTTAGATAACAATATTAGGTCAGGGTCTGGATCAAATGATGGTTCATGTTATTCTACATGATCATGTTTATCATTCTCAATAGGATCATCAAATGAAACAACTGTGTCATCATCGAATATGACAATTGTGCTTATTTGTTCATCTGTTTGAGACGATGAAGATGATTTACATGGAACAACTTGCGCCATATCTGATTCATAAGCAGAAGGTGAGATTATTTCATTAATAAAGCATGCATTGAGGTCATATACCTGAGACAAGCCGTCAGTGTCATACACTGGACCTGAATCATTGAGCTTAAGTTCCTGCATGTTGGCCATAAGCATCATAGCAGCATTGGCTTCCAGATCTTCCATGTCATCATCATTGTTTACATTTGCCATGAAGTTGTTGTCCTATTCAGGGAAATGTCCATATTTTTCATCTTAAAGAGCCATGAGTAATGCCTGCTTGTGAAACTTACTACCCCGAGTTCTCGGTTTGGGACATGCTGTAGCAATATGACCTTGTTCATTGCAGTTATAGCACCATACTGCATTCCCTGAGTTGGAGTTTCTAGTTGCAACTGGTTCAGACCTTTGCTGATAAGATCCTGAGTTGTTCCTGAACCCTCCGTTGTTACTAAACCTCTGACCATTCCCATAATTTCCTGAAGAGCTTCTTGAACCAGATCGACCATAGCTACGATTCTGAATTTCCACTCTTTCATCATTAACAACAGCTTGATTCCTTGTGTTAGAAGATGAACGTTGACGGTTGTTTGTTTTGTTGGAGAATTTGCTGAAAGCACGAGCAATAAGAGCAAGTCCCTGATTCAACGTATTAAAGTCATCATCGTCATCATCATTGGAGTTGGAGTAGTACACAGCATCATTGTTGTTTGACGGAACAAGTTGAGTAGAAGAATCTTGTAGTGATGAATCATAAGGGACCATTTGGTTCGAGGTGGAAGATTGTGGATAACTGAAGTAGTTCTTCTCTTGAACATATGCATGATTTGACATTGGTGGTGGAGCATAGGGAGATTGAGCTACGAGAGCCAAAGAATTTGGTGTTGGTGTTGGCGTGTATCCTCCTCGTAGAGCTCTATCTTTTTCCACTTCAGGTTCATGGTGTTTCAGAAAATCATACAACAAGCCATATGGAGCATCATGAAGATTCTTCGTTTGACGAACAAATGTCACATATTTATGCCAATCAGGGCCAAGACTACCAACAAATTTGGAGTTCACCGCGATCCTTGGTACTGTGATTTTGTGACGTTCCAGATCATTCACTACATTTGTGAAACGATGATAGTAGGATTCAAGGGACTCTCCTGGTTCAATTGTGATGTCAGTGTATTCCATGTAGAGTTTGGATTCCATATCATCTTTGTTCAATTGAGTGCCTTCCATAAGGAGATGAACGTGTTCCCACATAGCTTTGGCTGTTTTCTGAGCATCGACACTTCGATAGATTGGATTTGGTATACCTTGAAGTATATAAGCCATTGCATATTGATCAGCATCACGATGTAGTTTCTGTTCTTCAGTGAGTGAAGTTTCTGGAAAAGGTCTATCACCAGGAGGATGTGGAGGATCAGCAGTTGGATCACCAGCTTCAAATCGTGTTGGCCACTCAAATGGTCATTCAAGTATCACTTGTTTCAAGAATTTCCCATGAGATTGCTTTAGTTCAAGAAATCTTAAGAATCTACTTGACCATTGAACATAGTTTCCAGGTGTAAGCATTGGAGGTGTTTCAAGTGATCCTGCCTCATGTCGGGATTGTTGAGTTGTAATAACTTCACACATTCTGTCAAACCAGTGAGGTTGTTTGGAGGAAAACTGAGTGTTTTGTAGTGGCACTTGATATGGTTGTTGTTGAGGAATGATCTGATGTTGTTGCATCATTAGGTAATGATGTAGTGGATTGTATGTTTTTC